>CAUJNA010002902.1:506021-628521 GCA_963377175.1 Effrenium voratum | reverse complement strand
CTCTTCTTCTGTTTTCCAGTTGCCTTCACTATATTCTTTCTGTCTCTATTGCCTATGGCCTTTCTGGCCTTTTCTGTACTGCGTCTTCCTATGACCTTTTTCCTGTGTCTTCTCTGTTGGCCTATGGCCTGTAACCTATGGCCTTTTCTGTATCCTCTGGCCTTTTTCTTGTGCTCCTATAGCCTTTCTGTGTGTACTCTGTGCCTACTGTGTACTCACTGGCCTTCTGGCATCTGTATATGTGTACTCTGTAATGACATATATTTATTATATAATAGTTATATAATATATATATAATATTATTATATTATTTCTGTGTATATATTGTATATAATGTATCTATGACATATATTGTATATGTGTTATATATGTACCTAACGCTTCTATAGCCTCCTATAATGAGACATTTTTATGTGCCTGGCCTTCTCTGTTAGCCTGTGGCCTTCATGGCCTTTCTGTGTATATGATATCTGTATCTGTGCCTCCTGTGTGCTCTGTGTATCCTACTGTGAGAACCAATGCCTGTGAATGATAGCCTACTAATGGAGAATAAGCCTTACCATGGCCTTCTCTGGCCTCCATGGGAGATATTGCAGCACCACCAGCATACCACTGCCTTTCTTGTTTCTACCTTTACTACCTGCAGCACCTGCCTACCTACCTTCCTGCATACCTGCTTAGCACCTGCCTTACCTGCAGCACCACCATATACCCACACTTCTACATACCTGCCTTACCTGGACAAAACAACCACCTGCACCTTCCCTGCCTCCCCTGCCTTTCTGGCCGCCTTACGTCCCACGCAAGGACCGGTACAGCCCCCGGTTCGCCTTTCTGGCGCCTGTGGCGACCTGCTGTGCCTATGTCCTTCTCTGTGCCCTATAGCCTTTCTTTGCCTATGGCCTTCCTATGGCCTTCCTGTGCCTATGGCCTGCAGCCAACCTGCTGGCCTGCAGCCTCCTGCGCCAGCGCCTGTGGCCTTCCTGCTGTGCCCTGTAACCTTCTGTGTCCTATAGCCTTTTCTGTGTATCTGTGCCTCATGTGTACCTGTGCCTTGTTGCCTTGTGTACCTCCTGTGTACTCTGTGTATACTGTGTATATAATGACATATATTATTATGTGTGTCATTTGAGACCAACCCATATCTTGACTCTTATGTGTACCCTGGGTTTTTTGGCTTGGGTGTGTAGCAGTCCATCACACAATGACCTGCATGTGCTCCTACTTGACCTGCTGTGAATGGCCTCTGGCCCTTTCTGTGCTTCTGACGCCTACTGGCCTTACCTACCTTCCTATAGCCTTTTCTGTGTATATGTGCACTCTGTGATGTGTTCATATGGGAGCCAGCGCCCTGCCAGACAGCCTGAGGAGGGCAGCACCTGTGAATGACGCCTGTAAGCCATACCTGCCTTCTTCCACTTCCACTGCAACCACCCCTGCCTGCCTGCCTTACCTGCCTGCCTTTCCTGCCTGCTTCACCACCTTATACCTGCCTTCGCTTTTACGCACCCACACGCACCCCACCACCTTTTGCTGCAGCACCTGCAGCACCCCCCCCACCTGCCTTCCCACCTGCCGGCCTGGCCTTTCTGCCTGCATGACACCCTTGTTAGCCTGTGTGCTTTCTTGACCTGTGACGGCCTGCAATGCCTATGATAACCTGTGACCAGCCTGCTGCAATGGCCTGTGACCCTGTGGCCTGCTTTCCTACTTATGGCGCCTGTGACCCCTGTGTGGCCTCTGACAGCCTGTGACCTCGTGACGTGTCTTGTTAACCTATGATAACCTGCCAACCACTTCCTTCTCCTGTGTGCCACACTGGCACTCTGCACCTGTAACCCACCTGCCTTCCACCTGCCTTCCCTGCAGCACCTGCAGCACCCACCACCCTGGCCCCTGCATACCTGCCTTCCACAAACACCTGCCTTCCTGCCTTCACCTGCAGCCTGGCCTTTCCTTCACCTGTGACGCCTGTAATCGCATAATGACATGTATGTATGTATACTTATGTATATGTATGTATACTTATACTTATAGCGTATATGTATGTATGCCTTCTGCAGCACCTGCCTTCACCTACTTGTACCTACCCATACACACACTTCACCTGCCTTTCTGTACCTGCCACCTACTTGTACCTGCCTTCACCTGTAGCCCTGCGCCTGTGGCCTGACCTCTGTTTCTGGCCAACCTCGCGCCCCTGCCTTCTCTGCCACCACACACGCACACACGCACACACGCACACACCTGTACACGCACACACGCACACACGCACCACACGCACACACGCCACACACGCACACACGCCCACACGCACACACGCACACACGCCCACACGCCCACACGCCACCACACGCCCACACGCACACACGCCCACACACGCCACACGCACACACGCACACACGCACACACGCACACACGCACACACGCACACACACACACGCACAC
This sequence comes from Effrenium voratum, assembly GCA_963377175.1. Lineage (NCBI taxonomy): Eukaryota > Dinophyceae > Suessiales > Symbiodiniaceae > Effrenium > Effrenium voratum. The sequence goes on along the minus strand of CAUJNA010002902.1, from coordinate 626,073 downwards.
ACACACGCACACACACGCGCACACGCGCACACGCGCACACGCTCGCACACGCGCACACGCGCACACGCGCACACGCGCACACGCGCACACGCGCACACGCACACGCGCACGCGCACACGCGCACGCACACACGCACACGCACGCACACACGCACACACGCACACACGCACACACGCACACACGCACACACGCACACACGCACACACGCACACACACACACACACACCAAAAAAAAAACCCAAAAAAAACGAGGAACCAAGACGGCTCCCGCCCGGCCCGGGAAGAGCCTCCCCGGCCCTCAGCTACGTGTCGTTTGCCTCCGGCGTCCGAGGCCGCCATGCAGGACGTCGTAGGCTGCGAGATGGCGGACCTAGCCGCGCACGAGGCAACGCGGCCACGTTGGCTCGTGGGGGGAACTTTTTTTTGTTTCTCCGTTTTTTTCTTCCTTCATTTTTTATTTCCGGGGGTTTGTGAGATTTTCCCACTTTTGCCCGTTCCGAAGATGCCACATCACCTTTTGGGCCCGCGTCAGGTGTGTTTCCTTTGGTAGGGGTGTTGTTTTCAGGGGAAATACAGGGAGCCCTGTTTTTTGGCTCAGGCTTGAAGCGACCTTGATGGGGTTTCCTAACCTACCTCTTCGAGCGCGACCCTGAAAGCTGGTGTAATTTGAAGTGCGTGGCGGTCAGATACAACGGGCCCTTGTGGAATTTTGGCATTGGACCGCGGGTTTGCCCCAACATACTCTGATCTGGGGGTTGAGCCTGTTTCCTTGCAGGAGTTTGCCATTTTGCCCTAGATCGCCCCTCTAAAAGGGGGTCTTGGGGTGGCCAGGTGAGGCGGGTCGTGCAGCAGCGATGGCGGCGTATACGCACGGCCATGCGGATCTATGCAGCTCGCTTGGAGAGGGATTGGGGGGGGGGGGCTTGGGCAGTGTCTTTCATTTGGGTATTGGTCCGAATTACTGTAAACCACCAAAAGACCGCAGGTTTTAGTCCATGTTACCACTTGCGAGGGTTCCATTTTTGGGCCCCAGCCAATTGGCCTTGCTTTGTGTTACCATTGGTACCCAAGTCCAGATTCCATTTCATGGGGCGGTGTTTAGGTTCCACGTTCATCAAAAGAGCATTGGGGGTGTCCCCAATCTGAGCTTTGCCAGAAGCAGTTAGCTTCTTGGCGGGCGAATTGAGGTTATCCCACTAGTATGCCTCAAAAACCCCTTCGGTTTTTCAGCACCACCGCCTTGTCGGGTGAAGGTAGATGGCACAATTTCAGCATTTATTCACGCGGGAAGTACTTTTAGCGCAACACCTTCACCAAAAGCATAAATTCAGATGACTACTTTGACTGCCTTAAGATCGGCCCAGTTCAATCATCCGCTTGACAGGAACAAATTGGTGCCCATGGGCCCCTGGCAAAGGCAAGGAGGTTGGCAGGGGCAGATCGGAGCGACTGGAATCATTTCTCTCCATTGCTGGGGGTTCCTGAACCTTCAGAGCATGGAAGCCTCGTCGACCTTCAGAGCTGAGGCCAGGATGCAGATCCAACAAGCCAGAGCCAAAGCGAGGGCCAAGGCTGGCGCGTGACGTTTGCAGAGCCTGCGGCTCGCGGCTTCCACGCCAACGGTCGCTTTTCCTACGTGGCGCGGGCGGCGCGTGAGCTGTGCCCCTGGGTGTTGCAACTGCAACCGAAATCTCACCTCAGGCATGAGCCTATGTCAGCCTCGAAGCTAGGGTGGGGCGAAAGGTTGGTTTAGGGGTACAGGCCGCGGATACGAGAGCATCACTGGTTTAAGCATGAATGATGGGTGCAGTTTGCCACGAGCTAGTGCCTGTGGCTCGTTTAACTAAGGATCATACGGCCCCACCCTCAAAATTTCCCAGCTAGCTTTCCCTCTCCGGTTCGCTGTCTTGGGGGGAGGCCGCGAAAACGCCGCGACCCAAAGGGTCGAGGACGGGGACATCTTCGCCAGACTCGCAGAAATGTTCTGTTGGCCGTGGCGCTTCCGATGCTGGTGCCCGTTTTTGGGCTGGTTCTAAAGGGAAACCAAAAGGACAACACCCTCTTTGGGGGTTTCCCCATTAACCCCATATCTTTTTTCTGGGTAGACGAAATATGAAACAGATTCACACTATGATTTTATCGCAGAGGTCGGTCCAGGAACCGCTGACTCGCGGATTGCGAACTCAAGTGCCAGCTAGTCTGTGAGTGAGAAGCAAGCGCTCCTCTTAGTTTGGAGTCGACTTGACCGGGTCTTTCCGCAAATCCTGGGCTCCAGCAGAGGGAACTCCCTTTGGAGGGACCTCGCTGATCCGCTTTACTGTAGATCATGGCGTCAAAGGCGGCTGGGCTGGTGATGCGGGGCCCATGTTCTGGCACGTTCTGGGTCAAATCTTGACTGCTATTGGGTTGGATCATCAAGTGCTTTTCCACTAAACCCCCAAACAGTTAAACTTTTTGCAGGGGGGTCAACAGCCACCAAGAAATGTGGCCCTCGTTTTCCCTTGGCCCAAAGCCCATGTAGGCGATGAGGGCGCTCCTAGTGCTGCCGCTGGCGCTGGCGCGAACCTTGGTGGAAGAGCGCCCGGTGACCAAAGTGGTAAAGATGTTGAAGGACGGGCCTGCAGCGGGTGGGCATAGGTGTCCTTTTTGGCTGTTTTAGTAGAAACATAGATGGCGATTCCTGGTTCACCTGGTTGCCTTTTAATCATCTGCCAGGGCCTTCTATGTCCCCTAAAAGGACACCTGTTTCTTGTGTTTTTTTGGGGGAAAGAAGGCCCTTGCTTCCCATGGCCGGTGACACTTGCGGCGCTGTTGGGTTGCAAAGGGAAGGGTGCACTGTCTGGAGTCTTTCAGTTTGGGTGGCCCATGAATCAAGTCCGTCCCGTCGCAGTCTGGTCATGAATAGTTGCTTGGGAGAGTCTTCGGGGGCAAGCTCAGACCGACCATCCGCCAGTCTGAGGAGGAGGTTTAACCAAGGCATGCAGGAATGTACACTGATACGTAATCGAGCCACGGGAGGTCGCGGGAATGGAGCCCAACTGTCGTTGTTGGCCGGCTTTTGTCCTTGCCTGAGGCTCAGCGATTCAAACAAGAAAAGCGAGTTCAATGGGTGAAGGAAACATGGCCGAGTTCCAGCATTCCCCAGATAGATCTGCAGGACATGCAGGACACCTTGGAGAAGGAGCAGAAGGCCGACGAGGACATGTATGACGATCTCAAGTGCTGGTGCAAGGCGGGTTGCGGGTTTTTGCGGGACCCGTGTGAGAAGTCTTCCGGGGAGATGAGCTGAAAAGGGGAGCCGCTGGAGAACCAGGGGTGTGTGTAATTCCCCGATTTCAATCCTCACCCTTTCGGTTCCGGTCCCCAGTGATCCCCAGCAATTGGAGGGAAGCCGGGCTTCGGGGCTTCGGGGCGCCTCACTCCGAGAGCCGGGACGTCCGTCAGGAGAACCAGCAGGGCAAGGCCTCGGAGCTGTCCGGCGGCGCCGCCAAGGCCACGGAGCTGGCGAGCCTCGTGGAGGAGCTCAACGCCTCCGCGGAGCCCCTCGGCGCGCGACGCGTGGAGTGGAATCCCCACGAGTGTGGAAGTGGAATCCCCACGCCGAATCGGCCTGAAAGTGAGACGTGGGGAGTGAGGCATGGGGCATGGGGGGTTTGGTGGTGGTGGTGGTGGTGGTGGTGGTGGTGGTGGTGGTGGGGGAAACCAAGCAAAGCCAATCAAGCGCGACCATACGCAGCCATTCGCCATAAACAATTCGACGTCGCAAACTCTTTCTTCTAGATTCTCGATCTCGCCGATTTTCTGGGTTGGAAACAAGCTCGAGGCCATGAAGGTTTTTTTTACTTGGGCACTGAGTTGCCCCAGATGAGGTTTTATGGAAGGCCACTTTCTGTGAGCCACTTGCAAAGCTTTGCTGTCACATTAAGTTGGTTAAGTTTCTGAAGACCTTCAGCTGCTTGACGATGATTTTCCCACAATGCCCATGCTCTAGACAGATAGATCTGAAAGATGGCTCTTTGCTGTGAGAGTTATGCCACAAACCCCCAAGTGAGCGCCAAAGCCACCATTGGCCATTTTGGTGGGTGGTTTTACTAAACCTTCGCCATCATCGTGACCCGACGTCAGTGGGGTTTGGGCGCTCAAGGAGCTGCTCACCTTGATTCCTCCAAAGCCACAAGGAAGGATGCCACCTACGGCAACTGGGGCAACCAACCATCTTGCTGGTTCTGCGCAGGAATGAGGGAATGACCCCAATAAAAGCCGTCCCCTATTGGTTTCCTTCAAGGGACTCCCCAAAACCAGTTCAGTTCATTCCCCCGGAAGGGTCGTTCCCTATCGCGCCAGCCAGCCATGGCCTTGCCGTCTGAGGAGCCTCGCCACGCAGATGGCGACATTGGCCAAGGAGGCCACCCACTTCAAGGGGCAGGGGGGCGATCGAGGCAGTCTACGTCAGGGAAGTGGTTAGTGGTTAGCCACAAAAGCCAATGGTGATAAGTCTCCGTTCAGTGGGTTATAGCCAGGCTTACTTTCCACTTCCTTCGTTCCCTGCCCCTTTAAGCATGCCCAAGAGGTGATGCTAGAGAAGGCAACGTAGAGCTATGTTTCCCCTGAACCATCCCCGAGCGGAATATAATGTTGACCCCACGGCGAAACACACTTTGCCACACCCTTGTCCAAGAACACCTATTGCCAAAGTACGTCCGGCAGGAGGTTTCAACATACCCATGTTTCACAATCGGTGCTTTAACCAGAGTTCATAGCTGAACATGTGTGTGTGTGTGTACGCACGTGTCGCTCTCTCTCTCTCTCTCTCTCTCTCTCTCTCTCTCTCTCTCTCTCTCTCTCTCTCTCTCTTTGTTCATGCTTGTTTGTTTGTTGTTTGCTTGCTTGCTGGTTTGTTTTTGTCTCGTTCTCAACACGGGCAAGCTTTTTTGTTTTATTCCCATCGCTTCCGTCCTTTTCAAGCAACCACACGCGGTCACCAGGTGAAGGAGGCCACGGCCACACTGGACCAGGCGCGGGTGCTCCACGGCAACCAGGCGCGGCCTGTCCGAGCCATTCCCTTTGCGGATCCGCCAAACGTGGCGATCGGTTCAATGGACACCACCAGAAAATTGTAACTTTTGAAGGGGACATCGGAAATCCAGTGGGGTCTAAAGACTCAGACTCCACTGAAATGTTTCTTGGATTTTGTGGACTTATTTGTTATGTATGTGAATGCTCTCGTTTTGGGGGTTCCTTTTCCCCAGCGACCATGGCAGACTGGATCACCAAAAGGCTCCGAGTTTTGGCGTCTAGGGCTTCCCATGAGCGAGCGTTTCAGGTCGAGAAGTACAACACGGATGAGAAGTCCCTGTACAAGGACATCGAGGCGGGTCGGTCGGGCGGTTCTCTCAAGATCACGCTGGGGTCGAGTTGGCGTTTTAGATCTTACAGGCTAAAGTGAAACAAGGAAGCGACACAGGTACAGCTCATCCGGGCGCGATTGTCACCTGACCTTCTCAGGCAGTGCTTTTGCCCATCCTTCGAACCAAGGGTGGCCTAGCTGAGAGATACTTTGGATCTTCCCTAACAGAGGGAGGGATCCCTTCACTGACAGAGGAGGCGTAACCTTTCCAAGAGCCGGGATAGGGCTGGGACCGGGAATTTTTGACCCCAATCTTACATAAGACTTGCTAAGTATGAGACGCTAAACGGTGGTGCATGATTTTGAGAAGTTTCAGGGCCGCTTCCCTGCGATACCTTCGGGGAATTTCGGCCCAAAAGTAGAGCACAGGTAGGGGGAGAGTTGTTTCAGTTGTGCCAGGTGCTGGTTGCTGGTTGTTCGACTTTGGATGTCGCAGGCAGACCTACCTTGGGATTCGCCCCTTCCAAAGTGGATCCGGATGCCCTCCACTCGCGCCCCCATGACTCCCCGGAAGCCACGCGGGGACCTGGTGGATCCGCTTCGCGGGTTCCGTGGGTTGATGACGCAGATCCTCTTCTTCCCCATCCGGAGCTGTCAAATGGCCCCATGGCGTTTCCGCTCAACAAACCCCTTTACTAAACCCGTCAAGTGGCAAGGAACATAATGACGGTTTCGGGATCCTGGAAGGCTTCCGCTTTAAAGGGACCATTTCTCAGGTGGGTTCCAGGGTGACAAGCCATTTGCAGGAGCACGGTGATTTGGTCATTCCACTTGCGATAATTTAAAATTCCGAACTTTCATCATAACTAGTGCGCCCTCCTCACTCCCTGAGTTCATGGACTTAAAAAACACTTTTCGGGAAGACCACTTTAGTTGCAAACACAAACAGTTTGGACTTTTCTTGTCTACTCAGGGAGTGAGTTGTTGGGGGGGTTCCTATTGTTATTTCCTGCGGTTGTCAAACCCGCTGCCAGCTTTCTTGGACTGCCCCGCCCTCCAGCGACGCTTGAGCGGGGGAAACTCGCGTCCGGGGAAAAGAGGCGGTGGAGTCCGCCGCCACCGTCATCGGCGGGGGCAGCGCCCTGCTGCAGATGCCCGAAAACCGCCTGAAGGCGGGCGCCGGAGCGGTTCATCTCGGGCGAACTACGGATGGAGCGGCGTTTTCAGGTCTGTGTTGCCCAGTGGTGCCCTTTTTCCCCCTGTTTTTCGGGTACGGGTTCCCCTTTAAGCTCAAACAAAAAGGGCGCCCTTTTTTCTCCATGGCCACTGGGCATTTGAGAGGTGCTTAAAGGGGCATTGTAGGTCAAGTAAGTGGTTAGCAAGTGGTTAGACATGTTTGGTTACAACCCACTTAGGCGACTTGTCACCATGGCTTTTGTGGGTTACAACCATGGTTAGTACCCATTTGCCAAGTACCCTGCACCCTTAAGTAGGGGTGCCTTCTTTGGAGGGTACCATTTTAAAGGTTGGATGGAAGGACATCGAGCATTTGAGGGGGTGTCTCTTTTCTCAGGCATGCCCACAGGAAAACATGAAACCGTGGTAAATGTGCGGGGAAGTGCCTGGGGGGTCCCTTGTTCCCTACTTGCAATATGATGCTGGGTTATTGAAATCAGTCCTTCACCCTTTTACGAACACGGGAGTGTTGGACCACGATTTGCTGGGGACATTTGCCGGTCAATCTTGGTTCGCGCATCGTTCTTGCTTTTTGGATATGTGAAGTGTTCATCAGCAAGCACCAACGATCCGCCCTTTGGCTTTCTAGCAGGGTTTCTTGATTGACGAAGTCATTGACTGCAGGTGGATGACGTTACTTAGATCCTGCGGATGTGTGAATGACTACAGCTAGACCGCAAGGGCAACTACCGGCCGCCATGTAAAGGTAGAAGATCGTAAAAGGACAAGGATGTGCAAACAAACATGGAAGCGCGCTTCAAGTGAGAGGGGGCCTGGCGGCTGAACTTCTGAATCCAGAGTTTCCGAAGCAAAGGTAGTCTCCGAAGCATAGTTTCAGGAGCCATGGTTTCCGAACCAAATTTTCTGAACCAGTTTTCCACAGGTCACCGGCACACTGATCAATCTTCGGATAAGAAAACACCATCTTCGGGCTTGGGCCCCTGATCATTGGCAGGATGTGGCGGCTGCTCTGCAAGACGCGGTCAGCAGGTCGCACCCCCGGTCGGAAATGCGTGTTACCGGGGGTCGTTTCGGTCGGAAATCAAACAAATATATCACCAGCTTGAAGCAACTTGGGGAACCAAATTTGGTGCAGGCTTCCGTTCCGGCTAGCTCCTTCTGTAGTCCCTAGGGGCGAGTCGGCAAGGGCCAATGAGGTTTGGGGCATCAGGTGGATTCAACCCCCCTGAATTCGTGAGGTGATGCTAACCGATCTTTGCCATTCCCCAAGAAGCATGTCCACTTCAAGTCCCTCGCATAATGATCATTGGGGAGCCTTGTGTGAGACTACCGCCCTGGAAAACCTTAAGTCCGTGGTTAGTAGGGGACAGTTCCAGCCAGAAGTAGGTTCGAACACTCACACTTGTTATTTCTGTACGATGGGTTTTGGTTGTGCATTAGTTCAGCTGCACCCTAATTGGTGGTTTCCCACCAGCGGAACACCCGTAAACCATCGGGCTCCAAGCCACCCAAATTGCGAGGGAAGCTGATTAGTACTGAAAGGGGCACTTAGGAAGTGGATAGTAACCATGGTTCTAACCCACTTACCATGGCTATATTTGGCACGACCCGTCCGGCCGAGCCGGCTCTCGGCTGGAAGGCGTTCGGCGCGCCTGGACAACACCCTGTCCATCCGCGACCACGAGCGCCTGGAGGCCGGGGGTTTAACGCCGCGCGCTGTCGCCCGGGGCGAAAGAAAAGGTCCGCATTGTTCAAGTTCCCCTTTTTTCTTAGGGTGGTTCGGGGACGTTTTTTTGTTTTTGTTTTTTGGTGGACTCTTCTTGGCTTGAAGCGGTTTTGGGTTCCGTCTGGCCCTCCGGGTCACTGAGTTGAGGCCTTCTTCAAGGACCCCGAGGACTTTGTGAAGGGCCAGAGCTTGCTGCAGTCCCCCATCGGCGGCGAGCTGGCCGGCCAGAGCCTAGGGGGGTTGTTTGGGGGGTTGTTGCAGGGAAAGCCGAAGCTAGGTCGCCCAGCTTGCTCTTTTTCCGTTTCTGTTTTGGCTGGGAGGGCTCTCCTACTAAAATAGACAGAAAACAAATGGTACCCTTATTCTACCCTTTCTACTGGAGGACCTAGGAAGTAAAAGCAAAGGGAAGCCAAAGACCCAAATATCATCTATCTCTCTTCTTCTGCACCCGGGAGAGGGGAGATAAAGAGCTGAACAAAATAAAGGGATGGCAGCAGGAAGAAGAAGAGAGATGCCTCCCGCCTCATCTCCCTTTGGTCTCTTTTGGCGGAAAAGATGGGAATGGAGGTCCATATCCGCCTCTGTCTGAGAGAAGTGAGGAAATGAGAGAATTTGACAGAGAGACACATTCCTAAAATGGATTTATGTTTTATGGATGGGTTTGGAGAGTCACCATTCATTTCTCAGCAGGGAAGTTTAAGGAGCAACCCATAGGCCATCTTGGCCGTGTCCTGAATTTGGACCTGGAATTATGATGCGTTGTGTCGAAACTGGATGAGAGGTCAGCGGATTCTGAACAAGAGCAAAGACAAACCCTGGGAATGCCATTGGGATGAGAAAGGAAGCTGGGAGCAAGAAGGGAAGACCTATGACATACCCCGCTCTGAGCGCAGAGATTTGGAAGCTTGTCCAAGTCGTGGATTGGGGCAAGTGACAAAAGCCTTTCAAGGTGTGCGATCTTGTCCGTGTTATCTTTTGTGACCACTCCTTTTCGGTCCACATATTGTGATTCCCAAGATGTCGCGACTCTTCGGTCGAACGCACCCAACTCAAGGGGCTCGAGCTTTTGGGTTTTCGGCCTCTACTTCCGTTGGCTGAAACCTCTTTGTTTTCCCCTTGTTGGTTTTAAAGGGACTATCGCCACTGGACATATGTCGTTTCCAGGAAACTTGGGGGCCCAAGAAGTCGTCCCCCTACGGCCGTAAGGTATGTTCGAGGGCATGAAGGACGACTTCAAGGTGGACCTTAAGAAGCTCCAGGAAAGCTGCAGACAGAGAGACGTGTTTCGGACGGGGGGGGGGGGTGTCGTGGATAGATATCGGCAAGCCCGGTTGTTTTTAACGCTGTGTTCTGCAAAACCTCGTTGTTTTTGAGGGGTGGCTCAATACCTTGGTTAGCCATACAGGTTGTTTTTTGGAGAAAAGGGGGACGCCAGAAGCGTTTTTTTTTTTTTTTTCTTTTTTTTTTTTCACAGAAGCAGACGTCCAGGAAGAGATGGCCAAGGAGAAGCTCACCTACGAGGAGCTGATGGCCGGGAAGAAGGAGGAGATCAAGGCGGGACGGACTGCTCGGGTGCCTTTAGATGAGTATGGGTCAATGAAATCAACCACCAGGAAATGGACCGCAGGTTTTTTAGTCATTTGTTTTCCATTGACCAGGGCAACCCACTTTGGGGCTACCCTTCTTTTTAATGCATAGCCAGATGACCCAGCCACGAGGATAGACAATCGGTTTGTTCATTTGGGCTACTTCTCCACAAGGGTAGAAGGACCACCCCTTTCTGTAATGGCTATCAAAAAGTTTGTTCGGTGACCTGCTTTGGGGCCGTTTGACAGAATCCATTTGTTGTTGGTGGTGGTCGTGGCTGTGATAGATAATCGCTTTGTTTATTGGGGGCAATTCTCTACCGGGTGTTGGGAGCACCTCCGAGCGACCTACACCAAGAAGCCAAGGAAACCACGAAGCCAATGTATCCAGGAGATCATCATTTTGTTTGGAGGGGGACGATGCCCTTTCTCCACATCCGGAGGCTGGGGAGGCGAGCGTGGAGAGCAAGCGCCAGCAGCGGGTGGAGAAACGCCAGAGCATGATGGAAGCCAGCAGCTTGCGGCGAAATGTTTTTGTCTTTGAATCTTCCCCCCCACACAGGAGTCCCTCAATTCCCTTGTTTGGACCTCCACAAGTGGCAGTTTTAATGGAAACCACCAGTCAAGTTGATCTGATTCGGGGAAATCCAGGGACCCTTGCCAAAACTTGCCAGTTGCGCTATGAAATTTTCAGGCCTGCTGATTTGGCGACTTGTAGTGGGGAACCACCTCAAAGGCGGTTGGTGGCCTGAATGGTATCCACCCCCGAGGGTCCCCAACGAATTTACTTTCATGCCATTAAGAGGATTTTCTGGTGAATCAGCTGGTTTTGGTAAGTGGGCGAAATGGGTTGGGGATCTTTGTGGTACTGTGGATGGACGAAATCCTGCACCACCTGAGAAACCCTGGAACGATGATTCCCTGCAAATACCAACAAGCAATGGGTTCCCATGGTTTCCAAGTGGTGCAGGATTTCGTCCATCCACAGTAGGACCTCTAAAACTGCAACCCCCTTCAGGGTCCTCCAACACTATAAACCCCCAACGTATGAGTCCCTCAACGGATCCCATTTACAATTCAATGATCAAGACCCAAAAAAGGAGGCCCCTACCATCCAAGCCGAGCCCCAGGAATTGGCACAAGCCGAGGCCGAAAGTGTAGGCACCGCCGTGGGCGCTTTTGTGACTGGTGTGTCTTGTTTGAGGGTGAACTGAGGGTGACCCTGAAAAAGTGCGTCGCTCGCCCATGCCAACCGCTTTTTGGCTTCGTCCTTTTGGTTTCTGAGGCTTCGAGATCAAGAACATCCAGAAGGCCATGGGCACATCCCAGGAGCGGATCCAAGGGATGGGTCCAGGGAGTTACTCCGAAGCGATCACTTGTCTTCCATTCTTTTTTTAAATATAGATTTTCCCTTGTTGGTTTTAAAAGGAATTGATCACTACTGGACATATATTTTTTCCTGGGATCTTAACCAAATGAAAGTTGTTCAGATTGCCTTTGGCTTTCCTGGTGCTTGATTGGTCCCAATCGGTTTAGCTTTTGTTACTCTTGTTTCCAGACCTGAATGAAGGGGGGGGCGAATGTGCTTGTGCATTTTTGTGGCTCACCTTTTTTCCTTCCCCGATTTGGCTCAGTAAACCAACTTCAAGGCAAATGGGTTTCTCCAAATAGGGGAACCCGCAAAATGGGTTGTTTCGCATTGGTTTCCCTTCAAACAGCCTCAAAAAGGGCACCCTCAAAAAGAGACATTCTTGAAATGTCCGGGGGTTGCGATGCTTTTCCAAAGACGAGAGAACCCCTTGCAGAGGAAACGCATGTTTAGGACGCGCGACTGTAGCGGAGACCGGGTCGTAAGGGGGTTCCCCCAGCAAGACATCCAATTTGGCGGAGGAGTTCCTGGCCATGGTGGAGGAGAAGTGCAGCACCTCGGACCAGGCGCGCAATGTAGCCATGTCTAAAGTTGAAGCCATTTGGATGTGGCTCAAAATTAGACAGGAGGGTTTACGCAGGTTTTGGCCCATGTGTCCACTTACCAGGGCAACCCATTTTGGTACCGGTTTTTTGAGCCACAGCCATTTGGGCATACAAATCGGGCGGCATTCCCTAGCAAGTTTTGCCACCAGCCGCCCAGGAAAGGGATTTGATCCCTCACTCTGAGAGGACTCCCAACATGTGAGCCAAGATCAAAACCCGGGTAGATGGTTAGGTTGGTGAGGGAAACTCTCAACAAATTAGCTGCGGAAAGCCGCCTTCTCAATTCTTGAAGCATGGTTCCGGGTAGACCATTTCACTTCCGGTTTTTGATTGTGACTCATTTGGGCATACGTGCGTAGGAGGCCCCCACGTGTTGCAGCGTGCGTCTTCTTGAAAGGCGCCCCTCTTTGGTGGCTTGTCTTGGGAAGCCAAAAGGAACATCATGGGTGGGTAGAACATAGGTACCCCAAATGGAGCCCTGGCGAATGTACACAAGTTGACCTTAGCTTGCGGTCCCCTGGTTTTACTTTGACCTATCCACATGCTTGTCTTGCTGGTGCTCAGCAGGGAATGAGGGAATGAACCTCATTCCCCTTGAAGGAAATCACCAGTGGGATGGTCATTCCAACTCATTCCCCACTGAAGTTGTGTCCCTTGAGATCCCTTGAGGTTTCCCGAATCCTCTGCCAAGCTCTTTGCTAGGAGTGGACGGAGCGCCAGAAGACGCGGCAGGAGGAGATCGAGTCGGTGGCCAAGGCGTGGCCAAAAAAGAGATCCGCCGTTAAACAGGGCTTCCCCTCAATAGGAAAAAGGCCTCCCCCAATTTTCGGGTCTGTTTGTGTTGAGTGCCTTCTTTTTTTTGCGGGTTCCAAGGAGCACCAAAACCGAAAGCCGCCATTGTAGATGCTTCAGGAAAGACAGGGGGAAGGATGCAAAGGGAGGTGGGCAACCCTTCGAATTCGGCAAAAAGCGAGGAATGGGAGCGAGGAGAATGATTGGCCAGCGTTTTTTTCCTGTTCATTCTTTAGAAGGCTCCAAAGCACATAGCATGGACAGTTCCTTTCCATTATTCCCGGTAGAAGCCATCGTCCGGTACAACCCCTCCCCGTCCGCGTCGCGTCGGGTTGGGTTTTTTGAGGCCATCGAGGTGCTGGACGCGGATGAGGCGCACCAGACCTTCGGGCGCACCTACTCCTTCTTGCAGAAGGCCTGGCCCGAGGGATCGCCAGGGGTTCAGTGGGGGTGGCTGAGGGTAGCAGGGTAGCAACTTGAAAGGTTGGTTGAGGGCGAAATCAAGAGAGAACCTGCTAAAAAACGCGTTCCCCCTATTTTGATACAGACCCACACATCACCTTTTGGGGCCAATTTACAGGCAGGGTCCCTTTTAGGTAGGGTGGGGTGACGTTAAAAGGGGTAGTTTGGTTTTGAGAAGTTCGGATCAATTAGCAGTGGAGTCAAGATTTTTCTCTCCGAGAGGACATCACTTACCTCCCTTTTGATTTGTAACATGGGACCTGACTGGAGGCTCTCCTAGCAGGTTCCATGCCAGCGAGGGCCATTTTTATCCGGCGAAGGGCAGTTTTTTCTCTCCCGGCCGGCAAGCTTCTTCCGACGGAGGCGGATGATCGCCTGAAGAGGGCCTCGCAGGCTGGATGATTTTGGTGTGAGAAAGGAATGGTGCCCCTCCAAACCTATACATCCGTGTTAGGAATGTGTCTCTTTTGCAATGCTCTCATTCCCTCACTTCTCTCAGACAGAGGAAGATAGGACTGGTCTTGCATGTACCTCAGCCGTGTCAAGCTTGTTGACCCAGAGACCATTCCCTTCCCATCTTTTACTGCCAAAACAGATCAAAGGGAGATCAGGCAGGAGGAAGGTGGTGGGGCCTTTGCGGGTGTGTCCGTTCTTTGGGGTTGGAAGCCCTTGTTTGGGGCTGTTTTGATCCTACAAGGCTGTGAGACGTAGTTTCACGAGTGGCTCACGGTTGGCTCCTCAGCAGAAAGTGAGCTAACGGGGTTCCAGGTCTGGTTCAAACTCACCCACGACTGAAAAGTCGAGGTCAGGACGGCAGATTGAGTCAATGTAGGCCCCTTCCGAGGGAAAGAGGCCAAACGGGGGCCTCAGGGAATCCATCGCCCATATTTGCCCCGACTGTAGCAGGCATGGCCCTCCTTGGCATCCACATACACAAGGAGGAAACCCCTCTCAATCAGTCAGATCAAAAGGGCCTCAAACCAACCGAGCCCAAGAGCCCGCCCCGGGTCAAAATCCAGCCATCCGGATGCTTCGGGCGCCGGGCCGACAGGTGCTGGCCGGCTCCGCGGACCGACGGGTGGCGGCCCTGGCGGCCACTGCGGAGGTGAAGGGCATGGAGAAGGCGCCCAAGGGGTGCCCAGTGTGGCTCCCGTGCATCTGTTTTGGTGGTTGGTGCGGGGGTGGGTCAAAATGAAACCACACAGGAGTTGGACCGCAGGTTTGGTCCATGTTGCCACTTACCAGGGCAGCCCATTTTGGGGTTACCCTATTTTTGACCCACGGCAAAATGGTGGTCTCCCTTCAAAGCTGGGTCCCTCGACACCACAGCAGCTCGCATGCGTGGCCGTGCACGAGTTTGAGGCTACGGGAGAGGATATTTTCTTGCACCGAGCCCTCAAACACCCAACAATTACCCCAAAGACGATGGTTTTTTTCCGATAGACCCAGAAAGTGTCCACTGTGGGTTGGGGAGGTTTGATTCCGATGTGAAGAGAACCTTCGCTCGGAAGCGCACCCCAGCATCCACCTCTCTTATGGCTGGCGCCAGGTGTTGAAGGCCATCGCGGAGATGAAGACTGGCCTCAAAAAGGCGCGGTCTGCCGCGTCGAGTCCCGAGTCCCCCGAAAGGGTCTGTGTGGCTTGCGGATGCGAAAAGAGGGAAGAAGCCCGGCGGACCAGCTTGAGAAGAGAGAGTCTCTGTGGCTTGGATCGAATGCTGAGAACCAGAGAGACCTCAGGAGATGCAGGACGAGGTTGAGCAGCGGGATTTCTGCATCAGCTCTTTCAATGCCAACAAGGCCCGAGGAATGTCCCGAGATATTTTCCAGTATGCTTCTTGGAAGAATCACTGCAGGTGAGACAGGGATGTAGAAATATACATATAATAATACAGCACCCTCATTGATGGGTGACCACTCTGGTCATGCCTTGAAAGAGCTAGGCCTTTTGACCATACTCCCATTTTCAGTTTCATACCGGCCGCCTTGTGCATGCTTCGGTAGTCGACTGGATGCAACATGTCAGCACCAGGAAGACTTTGACTGGTTCATGCGAGTTCCCATTCGACAGTCCCCAAACGGGACGGTTTTGATATGCTTAAAAAGGCTGGCACCTTGGAAAAGGATGAGCATCCCCAAGGGGTAGCAAAAATTGCTCCAATGTTTCGTTGGGTTCCTTCAGCTGGACCCACAAAACAAACCCTGACATCTTTTGGAGCAGAGGGTGCTTTCAGGCGAAGGTTGCCGAGATGAGCAGCATGAAGGCGCTGAAGCGCAGTCGAGAGTGGGAATTCGGATGGATCGACACTGGAAGATTAAGGTAGGAATCCCCAGCCATGCGGTTTCTTAGCTTTTCAGATCGTTTTTGGGGTTTTGGTGGGGGGTTCCATTTGACCCGCAAGTTATTCACTTTTAGCGGGGGATCTGAGGAGAGTTGAACCTGTCATTGAACATGGTCCAACATAGCAAGAGTTGATGTGAATTTTTGTCACGGCGAACGTGGGGTCGTTTGCCAATTGGTGCAGGGTGTAAGGAGAAGCACTGTAGTGACACCTGCGAAAAGGCCTACTAGCACTTGCCTCGCCATTTTCATGAATCCTCTTTCCACTTTCCCCTTCCCACCTCCCCCCTCCGCTCCCCTTTTCCCAAAAAACTCTGAGTGCGGACCAAACACCTCTCAAAGGCTTCTTCGAATTCTTCCCAACATCGGGATGGGGCATGCCAGCCTCGTTTCGGGGAATGACAAACACCTCTCAAAAAGGGGGGTTTTTCCAAACAACGCCCCCGAGAGATCGCGACATGGGTATGGGTCAAAATTAAACCCCAGGAATTGGACCGCAGGTTTTAGTCAATGTGTCCATTTGCCAGGGTTCAACCCATTTTGGGGTTACCCGATTTTTGACCCACATGAAAATGCCAGCTGCGTTTTGGGGACTGACAAACACCTCTCAAAGAAGGGGCTGTTCCGGGGCAACTCCCCCGAGAGATCGGAGAGGGTAAGGATGCCACACCCAGATGGCAGTGGCTCAAGAAGCCGGTACCAAAATGGGTTGCCCTCGTAAGTGGACACATGGACCAAAACCCGCGTAACCCCTTCTGTTGAAATTTTTTGACCCACATGAAAATGCCAGGGCAAGCACAGCACCAAGCTGGCGATGCTGAAGACCAAGCTGGAGACCACCGCCTCCGAGATCTCGGAGACCAAGGGCCGGGAACCCTTTTCCGACGGCCCATCCTGAGAGTCGGAGGGAGAGTCGGGGCGAGACGGCGACGCTTGGGGGCTGGTTGGGGGGTTGAGGTTGATAGGGTTGGAAGGGATAGGAGGGCTAGGAGGGTTGGAATGCAGTGTGAAACGGAAATGTCACCCGTACTGGGATGCATGCTGTAGCTCAGGTGTCCCCAACTTGTTTGGTTTCCATTTGTGTATCCCCTTTGTGCAGGATGGTTGCGAATTCCGTTCGCACCACTTTGAAACCATGGGAAACCATTGTTGGTTTGTATTTATATACAGGGGAATCGAATCATCCCAGGGTTTCTTAGGAGGTGCAAAATGCATTTCGTCCATCCACAATGTTCCACCAACGGAACATCTCAGAAAAAAAGCTGAGCCGCCCAACACCACAGGTTTTCACCCATCCTGCGGGATCTTTGTGCATCCTTTCGTGGAGGCCAGATGGAAGCCGCGCAGAAGGAGCTGAAGAAAGCCGCCGAGGACGCCGTTTGAATGCTCCATGCATTCAAGCGCAGCCAATGCTCGTTTATTCTTTTCTTTGGTGTATGTGCGTTTGTGTGTGTGCTTTGGGCTGGGTGATACACATGCAAGCAGTCCTGGGTGCACTGTTATATCATATCTATTTATATTTGTTTAGGTAATATGACTATACATTGTATAGTTGCACATCTACACACTTATGTATACAGATGGTTTGCAAGTGCACATATGTATTTGCAACCTGTATAAGACATTCACATGCACACATTTTGCATACGTGCTGTATACACACATATATATATATATATGTATATATACACAACATGAGGTGTCTATATATATATATCTACAGAAGGTGTATATAGACATATACGTAAGGTCTATATATATATACATAAGGTGTGTATATATATATATATACATCTATATATACATATGCTGATATAAGGAAAGCCCCGGCCCCCCGCAGCGAGCTCAAAGGACCACGAGAAGGAGCTGGCAGACTTCAACACCACGCTGGCTGATCAGGCGGCCACCCAGAAGCTCCTCACCAAGGCACTGGATAGCCTCAAGGCGGGGGTGTGGGGGGTTGGGGGTGCGGTGTTGGGTGGGGTGTGTTGGACCTACCAACATCTCAGAATCCTTTCGATGATTCCAACACTTCACCGTAGGATGGGTTTTTTGGTTGGTCGGGAGGGGGTTGTCAGTTCAGCGGAGCTCCCGCGGACCGTTCTCCGGCAGGGCTTCTACCAGGAGGCGCCCGCGCTTGTCCAGGCCACACCGGAGGCCGGGTACAGTGAAGAATCGCAGGGCTTTCAAGTAGGGGCAGGTTTTTGTAGAATTCCACTGGGACCCAATTTAACTTCCAATGGGATTTCTGTACATTAGTCATTGTTGAGGGTTCTCAATGAAAGCTCAAGCGGCTCGTCAATTGTTGCATGCCGAGAGGGACGGAATCTTACACTTGCTTTCTTGGGCCTTGATGATGGCCATGGATTTCTATGTGGCACCCATTTGTCCAGTAACAAAGTTATCCGTTCAAGGATCATTTTGCACACCATTCTCAATCATTTGGAGGTCGGCGAAGAAATCCCTTATCAAAGAACCTCCTAGGTTGATCCCTTTTGTCTTTGTGTTCTTTTTCTTGCTGGTTCTCAGCAGGGAAGGAGGGAATGACCCCTGTAAACCATCCCCTATAGTCTCCTTTGAGGGAATCTCTAGGTTTATTCCCAACACGCAGGGTCATTCCCCAGCAAGTTTTGCCACGACCCTGCCGCCCAGGAAAGGGATTTGACACCCCCATTTTGAAGATAACTCCCAACACGTGCGTTTTGTTTAGACAAGGCTTTTTGTTTCCCTGAGACCTCTGGACTTCGAGCGTGTGGTCGAACTCCGCAAAAAAGGCAGCGGGAGCGCTTGGTGGGTTTCACGTCAAGCTCCGCACTTCCGCTCACTTGTTTTGCCACACCCGGCGCCCTCATTTTTTGCCAGGCCGACATTTGCTTGGATCTCTAACCTTCAACTTTGGTGTGGGACAATGCGTGTCGACCCACTCACCAACCAAGTGACCTGATCAGCCTTGCATGCAAAGGATTTTTGTGCTACCTTGATGTTCCTCGATTTTCCCTTACGTTTCCCAATGCGCTGATGGAAATAAATCGGGAGGCCCGAGCAATTGTGAGCTCTAGTCCGTTTGCCAGGGCTTCAAGGACTACAAGAAGAGCGGAGGCGGCAACGCCGCCATGCAGCTCATGCAGAAGATCATCCTCGACACCAAGGCGGCCGGAAGTTTGCAGAACGGTCAGTGGTTGGCCGTTTTGCTTGCGGCAAGAAGGTTTCGTATCCGATCTGGTGGATTTCAGCCTGTATTTGCTGGAGGGGGGGGGGCTCTTCTTTGTTGAGCTTGTTTTGAGGGCCCACAGGACAATTTTCATCTTTTGCGGTTCTTCTATTTCGAGACAGACCCGTTTACTAGTTTGTCTTCTATTCAACCTCAACATAGTTTATTAGATGGCAAGAATACTTGAGAGCGTCACCGCTGGGGAGAATTTCACACGCACATTCTTTAACCCACACCCCACTTTGCTTGCTTTGTCAAGGGCACAGGCTCCTTGGAAAGCCGCACGTTGGATAGTGAGCTCGGTCCTACGTGTTTGCATGCTTGAACAGGAATACCATGGCAAAAGATGTTTGGCAACTGCCTCCCAGAGCAGCTTCGTCTGACCCTGTGAGGTTTCTTGGTCGTGCCTAAGGTTTCTTTTACAGGCAGCCCGTCATATAGCTGCTCAGTGACTTATATTTGTTGATTTTCCCAAATGGACACCAACATGGGATTGTTTGTCTACCTGTCTGTCCCGTCTCTGCTTCTGCCTGTCTGTCTGCTGATCCTGTCTGTCTGGATGGTCAACACGAAGCCCGAGGCGATGGAGGCAGAGACCTCGCGCGCCAAGAAGTCCTCGCAGAAGGACTTCGGAAAGCTGGCCGAGGCGCGTCCGCCAAAAAAACGCGGCAGACACCGCGCTTGAAGTGGTTGGGTTTAGGATGCGCACCTGAGTGCTGGTTGGGCTACTTTGAGTCCGGATACTTTTGAGTTCCCTTTGTATGGAACCTAGTTCATAGAAGGTATTCCTTGGAAGGGAACATAAGGGAACCATGATGGCCTACATAATTAAGGAGTTTTGCCCATGGCAGATATTTGTTCCGAATTTCCCGGGCTCCGACTCAACCAAAAAACAAAAACATGTCATTGGAGACCGAGCAGTGGAATGGAAGGGTTGTGAGGCTTGCGAGGCTCGGAGCCCCGCTCTTTCACGGAACTGGTGCCTCGAGCAATTCTATTTGTAAGTCGCTGGAGTTGTCTTCCAGAGTGATTTCATGTCCAAGGCCTGCCAAAGGGTGCCTGGAGCAAACTAGGTTGCTCAGCGTTGAAGTTCGAGTTCGACACTTGTCAAGGGTGCTGCTGGTTCAGTGGGGCGCCACGTATCATCATGTCTGGTGAGTCTGGGGAGTCTGGTGAGTCTGGTGAATCTGCCGAGGAGACTTCCAGTGCTGGCAGTCGATTGTGAGTTGACAGGGCTCGACACAAAAGCCTGAGGCGACGGACAAGGACATGGGGGCCTTCAACAGCAAGCTCGAGGGTCAGCAGTCTGTTAAGGCGATGGCTTCGGAATCGGGAAGATCCCTGGCTAAGTTCAGAAGATCCCCAAATACATGCAATCTTGTTGATCGTACCCCCTTTCAGGGTTGGTTTAAGGGGGAACCAAAAGGCAAACCACCATTCCGGAGGGGAAAAGAGACACCCGTATGTTGTTTGGGGGCTCAAGCGCCCAGGAGGGACCTCCAAACCAGAAATCAAGTATCCAGGCCACGAAATGCCCTTCCCAGTGAAAATTTGGGCGGCGAGTGAGCGGGTTGGATTGATGAATGAATATGGGCATTTAAACTAAAGCAACGGAGCCCGGAAGATTCCTAACATTTCGAGCAGCGTGCACATGTGGACTATTTTGTAGCTTTTCGAGGGACACGGGGCTCACTGACAGCAACTCCCATGTCCTCTAAGAGGAGTTGAGTCATGTGCGAGGCAAACGCCATGGAGACGATGTCCATGACCAAGGCGGACCTCAAGGGGGCCAACAAGGACAGCTCCGCCAAGTGTGTCGGGGGGGGGGGGGGGGGTACCCTCTGGGTCGTGTTACAAAAAAGGGTTTGAATGACCCGCTGCAATGGCCGTGAATGTGAGTGTCACCTGCAACATAGGAGGAGGTTTTATCCTAGCCGACTTTCAGAATGGGACATTTTGGTTGGATCTTTGGTCAAACATTTTCCATCGAACCCACAGAGAGTTTTCGACTGGTTCGCGCCTCAGGAGCTCGCAGACTTGGCCCTGGAGGAGGATCGAGCGCGGGGAGGGGTCTGGTAGTGGGGGAGAGGGGGGATATGGTGGATGGAAATGTCCTGTGCAAGGAATGGTTGTCCAAAAGGACGCCCAAGAAAGAATGTTCCATATGTTTTGGTATACAATGAGACGGGTGTAGGGGAGAAGCAGGTAGATTTGACCGTTTTCTCGGACGAAAAGGCCGCTGTTTCGTCTTAGCACACAGCCTTGGGCCCAGAAAGAAAACAAAAACCACGTGCTTCGGGGTTGGCAGGAACATGTGTAAATTACCCGTCTGGGTTTAGACTTGTTCAACAAGTGAGGCTCACCGCGTGACAACTTCTGTACCAAGAGAGAGTTTCCACATGAGATCTACCCGGAATCTACCCTCCCACCAAATAACATGGAACCTGACGTTTTGGGGGGTCCTGGAAGCCTATGTTCCTTTCAAGGGGACTGTCAGGTTCCATGCTACTTGGGAGGGCACATGTGTGGTACAAAAATCAGAAGCCCGAGGCAGTGGGTGGGCGTATGCCTAGTTGTCGAGCGGCTCTGGTGATGGGTCCGAACCAGTTGGTTCCGACTTGGCTTACAAGTTCGCGCAAGCCAAATGTTTTGGGGATCTGCCATTTGGCTTTTCAGTGCCGGCCATCCTTGCGCAGGCCAATCTGCACGAGAGCCGGTCGCCTAGTCCGAGACGCTGGGGCAACGTGGAGGGAGTGTGTCCGGGTACCCCAAATGAAACCAAAGAGAATACCACAATTTCGGGCCAACCTTGAAGCCTGTTCCCTTTCTTCAGCGGTGTGGCTCCTGCTGGATCCCTTGCAACAAAAGGATTCGCTTCCCAGGCCAAAGTGTCCAGACAAATTCAGGGGAACCACACCATGTGCTTGCTAGCCTCACGTCAGTGGACGACTCCCAGTGGATCCGTTTACCTGGAGCCCTTCAAAACCTAAAAGGACAATAGCTGGTTTCCCACCTTATGGGTATAACTGGGATCCACGGGGTATTTTCATGAGAACTCAACACCATCTTCGCGGAAACCTCTGAGTTTCCCTCGGAGGCTGCGACTTCGTGGTGAAGAACTTCGAGCTGCGGCAGTCGGCGCGTACCGAGGAGCTCGAGGATGGAATCGGGAGGGCGAGACCGGTTCAGGGGCAAAAAAGGAACGAGTTCACTACCGGGGTTGCTTTTTGAACTGAAAGCAACAGGACTCCTACCAATTTTGAGGTCCCTTTCTTGAGACACACATCTATGATGCACTTCTGCAAGTGAGGTTTGTTCGAGGCCCCCTTTTCAGGGAACACACCTGAAAGGGACCACCCACAATGGCATTCAGAACTGCCCGCTGACTCAGACTGATGCAAAACCAGCACTTCCCCATGTTGAGTGACATGAATGGATTTGTAGCTGCAGTGTTCAGTGAGCCGGATTCCCTCTAACATGGCGACACCCTATGAATCAGCATGGATTTGCACCTCCAGCGTCAGCCTTCGGAGGTGTGCTTTTAACTTCTCACTCCTGAGTTCCCGGACTGGCTTTTGGGAAGATGCGAGTGGCAAAGAAGGAGTTTATGTTTTTTTTGCCAATCCACTCTAAAAACAGGAAGTCAGAGGGGGGGGGGGGCCTCTTTTGTGCGTCTTTTTTTTCTTTTTTCTGGCCCTCGAGCACCCTTTTGAACGTCCAAAACGCTCCATGGCAGGGAGACGGCAAAAGACATTTCTCCATGTCGAGCACGGGATCGGCGGAGCTGTCAGGGCTTGCAGAAGGCGAAGTCCATTCTGTCGGGGGGGAGCTCCTTCCTGCAGAAGCGCTTCTGAGGCCCGGGGAAGAGGACGCTGCGCAGCGTCCCCCGAGAGAGCCAGACTGGTGGGTGAAAGTCGCCCCCAAATGCAAGTTGTCAGCGGCCCCCCATCGCGCGACATCCAGCTTGTGCGGATTCCAACCGCGTAAAGCTAGTGTCCCTGGCCAAGCCAGTGTCCCTTTTCCCCTCCCAACCTTTTGAGGGAGTCTTCGGGAGGAGAGGGGCGTCTACTTCTCGGGGGCGGGAAGCAACAGGTACCCAGGAATAAAACTTCGGCTGGCCGAAAGTTGTTATTTCTTCTGGGATTCAGTGAGCAAATCCGAAGGCTACCCCGTTGTTTCTTGCTTTGGTGATCTGCACAGCGCGATGCGAGGTCGGAGGTGCGCCGTGCACAAAGTTGCAGACAAAAAGCCGCCGCGGGAGTGCACCGGAGATTTCCGGACGTCGGCGTCCGGTTTGGCGTGAGGTTGCAAGACGGAAAAGCGCATGTTACATAGTGGGTAATAACCATGGTTATAGCTTATAACACACTTACCATGGTTATAAGGCTCTGAAGTGGGTTATAACCAGGCTTACTAGCCTACGAAGTACTTGGCCCCTTTAAGTAGGCGCTTGCACAGTTTGACAACTTTTACTCACCTGGCCGAAAAAGGTTGATCAAGCATTCCAGCATTCCAGCCCTTTGTGGATAATTTGGGACTGATTGAGGAGTCACTCATTTTCTCAAGCCCATGAGGGTATGAGGCAAAATAGAGAATGGTGGTTTCATATTGGTTTTACTCCAAAATTGAAGCCAAGGCGAAAAAG
This sequence comes from Effrenium voratum, assembly GCA_963377175.1. Taxonomy (NCBI): domain Eukaryota; class Dinophyceae; order Suessiales; family Symbiodiniaceae; genus Effrenium; species Effrenium voratum. Next base: position 602,793 of record CAUJNA010002902.1, on the reverse strand, counting down.
GGGTTGCCCTCACAAACGCACACCCCTTAGAGCCCCCATATCTCCATGGCTGTGCATGTTTCGGCTCGAGCGCGTGCAACAGCAAGCGTTAGCTCAAGTGTGTGTATTGGCTAGTTCCTAACACCAGACACCCGCCAGGCTGCTTGGCGAGAAAGTGTCGCAATCGGAGTAGTCGTGGATGTCGTGCTTTGTGAGCGGGGCCCGTGTTTGGCATAAGAGCCATGCAACAGAGAACAAACGCGCACATGCAAAGTGCAGCTTCTGGCTGCACTGGCACTGTAGGATGTGACAGCAAGATCATGTGGGCCATTCTGCTAGAAGAGTTGCCACGCCCTTCTGGAGAGATTCTGCACCGTCTGAGGCATCATGATGTTTTCGGCGCCTTGGATTTTTGATTGGGGGTTTTGTGTGTGTGTGTGTCAAACTTAAGCGTGGGGAACATTTGGTTTTGGGGAGGGCTCCTCGTTCACGGCCATTTGGGGCTTTTGGGGCCTGGGGGGTGGATGCGTGCAGTGGCAAGAACATCAGGTGATGTTGACTGCCATCTTGGTGATTCCGCGACACCTTGTGTTGCTTCGCTTGAGAAGGGCCGATCGGCCCAAAAGCAAAGAGAGGGCCCGTGAAAGTTTGGTTCGTTGGGACCCATGCGGCCGTTGCCATGGGCCGGGGCTCAGTTTTCTCACTAGAGAAACTCGACAGGGGCCTTACTTTGCGCTTTCATCTACCCTCCCTCCCACTAACATGGCAACTGAAAGGGGGTCCCTTCAAAAGGACATTCATCTTCCAGGTACCTCCCCACAGGTGCCATGTTAGTTGGAGGAAGGGTATACTTTGTCATTCAAAGTGGGTTTGTATGGTTGATTGTTTTCCTTGGAAGGTCGAGGCCATGGGCCAACACCAAATGGCCTCAGTTTGTGTTTGTTGGTGTCCCCGCAGAGGACCCCAACATGGGCTCCCTTTCTCTATGGTCGCTGGGCAACTGTCCATCCCACTTGCTCTCAGGCAATGCAGCAGGGATCTCGCTCGCGGTCGCAGACCCCCGAGACGCACCTCCCGCCGCTCGGCACAAAATCGCTGGGGGAGAGGAGGGCTGGACGAGCTGCTCAGGCATGGGCCGAGCCACTTCTCTTCCGCCCACTCTGGGATTGGGTCAAAATAGGTCTCGACCGCGGCACGCAGAGACCGGGGTGCAGCCTGAGATTTGATTTCCAACCTGGCGGATTCAAAGAACGCAACCAGAAAACCCCCGGATTCAGCTAGAGCCGATGAAAGGCAGTCCTCCCGCTACTTCCTCACCCCCCCCCCCCCCGCAAAAAATAAATAAATTAAATTGAAAACAAGCACGAGAATTAAACCGGTTTGCCCGCCAAAGGCGCAGCCTGCTTGTATCAAAAAACGAGTCGGATCTCTCAAGATGAGACACAATAAGCAACTAGGTACAGGAAGTTTACTTGGGGATGGTCCTAGCCATAGATAAGTGCAGATCTCCGCCCTTTTGATTCTTTACATGGTTTTGGGCAGACGCCTTCTGTACATGGTTTGGATTTTGCAGATGGCTTGCGTCATCTTTAAAAAGGGGTATATAGCACCTTCATTCGGTTTGCATGAGATGCTTTCGAAATCAGGAAGTTTTTTCGGTTTCCGGATATGGGGCGCTTTCAGACCGCAACATGGCGGGTTTATGCTTGGTTCCTTCAGACAATCCCAAAAAAGAGAAGACAAACACACACACACACACACACTGCACAATACCTGGATATGTTTCCTGTTTGGGGGAGGGGGGGGGACCCACCAAGATGGGTGGGTTTTCCTTTTGGTTTGCCTTTACCACCAAAAAAAAGGGGGTACCGATCCTCAACAAAAAGACGAGCCACCCTGCAAAGTGCTTTTCATGCATGTCACTCTTTGGGTTCGTGAAACCGGTTTCCCCAAGGCCCAAAAGTTCGAACTGGCCAGTAAATCCAGCAGCGTCAGAACCATTCGAAAGGAGGGCCTCCTTAAAGCCTTTCTTCCAAGCACAGCACCGGCAGGTACATGGGCATGGCAGAGCAGATGCTGGAGACACCCACCGCACCTGTCTCGGAGACTCCGGCCCTCCCTGTTTGGCGCAGTCCCGAAGAATGGTGTCTCATCGGGTCCCATAAAATTTGGATTCCCAAAGAGGGTCTCCTAGTTTTGCGACATACACTCCAGATTGACATGCAACCCTGCAAACCCTCGTTTTCCCTCAAAGGGGATGATGGCATAGGTTTCATCATTGCAGGAATGTACCAGAACGCTGAAACTACAAAACTTTGCAAGGGAAGCAACATCACCCCGGAATTTGGTAGTTTGAGCGCCCCCAGAGTGCAGGTGACATCCAGCATCCAGCCATGACTCCCAGCTTATTTGGGTACATGCAGGGTCCCTACTTGCAACACGTTTTTCTTTTTCCCGTCGGGCCCTCGACCCCAAAAGCCCTTTCGCTTGCACTGGGGCGCCTGAGACGCTTGCCTGTTATCACCGAGACTTCTCGAACTTGTGGTTTTCAGCTTTTCAATTTTCCGTTGTAAGCAATTGCTTGCCGGCTGTTGGGTTGGATCTCTGGACTTTAACTTTTGGGAAATCAAGGCGTAGCCAGTAAACCCACCAAAAGTCAAAGGTTTTGCAGAGGGGTCAACAGCAACCAAGCTTCAGCCCGAAAAGGAGAGCCGAAGGCGGCGATTTTTTTGACCAAAGCGGAGGCTTCCGCTCGACTCCCAGGATGGCGGTAGTACCACCCCATCCGAGCGCGAGCAGCCCAGCCGAGGACTCGGATGCGACCACTTGGTCTGAGTACCATGCAGCAGTAGGTGTCCTTTTGAGCGGTTAGTTTGGTTAGAAATAGATGGGTTCCACTGGTTTAGATTGGTTTTATATCAAAAAAAAAAAACGGTTAGTTTCATCTAAACCATCTATTTTCTATCCAACCAGTAGGTGTCCATTTGAGCAGTTAGAAATAGATGGGTTCTGGTGTAGATGGGTTCTATATCCCATTTACCAGGGCCGATTTTTCCAAGAGGGCGCCTACGGTTGGTACAGTTACCCTCCCGTCCACATGGAACTTGCCAGAGAAATGGCCCCATTTTAAAGGACCGTCTTCCAGGACCCCGTTTAGGTTCCATGGCAATGTGAGCCACAATCAAAAGCCGGGTAGTTGAAGGTTAGTAAGGGACAATCATAAATAGCCGCAGCCGCCTTCTTAATTCTTTACATGGTTCTGGGTCGACCATTTTAATACCGGGTGTTGATTGTGACTCATATGGACAAAAGTAGAAGGGTTGGTTTCAAACTTGTCGAAAGGAAGAGAATTGTGCCAACGTTCACACAGACACCCGGTGCCTTTGTTTCTTTTTTTTGGAGGGGTTTTCTTCAAACTCAAGAGCCAACAAAAGAGTGCCTTTCTTGTCCCCATGGAAATTTAGTAAGGGTCTGGGCACGGGTCTTGAAGACTGTGAACTGCTGGTTGAGTGCTGGTAAGCACTTAGCCAACTCTCGGCCAACCATCTGGGCGAGGCGGGTGGACGGATGTTTCCGTTTGGATTCGGGGCCAGACCTTCAGTGAGGCGCCTTTTTTTGGAAATTTGGAGGCGTCCAGTTCCAGTGGACCAGGACAGGGCGCCAACTTTTCTCCGGGTTGGTGTGTACCTTGGGTCTGGCAGACTTGGCCAGGCTGTTAAATCTTCCGGTTGGCAAGGCTAAAAGGCGCCCAGGTTCAACCAACTGGCCAGAGGTTGAACCCTTGAGCCCCAGCTCCGGAAGGTGAGTTCGCTTGAGCCACACTCGAAACACGGTGAGTTGGAAATTTGCGGACAGTCCCGTGGTGCGGATGTCCTTTGTGGACCTTTCGGTCCTTTCGCATAAGTTTGGGTAGACTCCCCTACTACATCCCAAAAGCGAACTTACTTTGAGGGACTCTCACGAGTTCTGTTGCATCTCGGAAGTTTGTCTTCAATCCACGTTCAAAGGGTAGCTTCACTGAGGTGTTTCTCAAGATGCGTGTCTAAAACATGTTGCTTGTATTTTGGCTTCCCTTTAAATATCAAAACGTCCCCCCCCTCTCCCTCCCCCGAATATTTGGAGGTCACCCGCAGTTGGTTTCCATGCTGAAGGGGGCGCTGGGGTACGTCAGGCAAGTGGGTCACGACCACGGTTACCCCCCACTGAAGGGCGACTCGCAACCATGGCTTTTGTGGATGAATACCCCGCCTCTCACTAACATGGCACCTGACAGGGGGTCCCTTCAAGAGGAAATTAATCTTTCAGGTACCTCCCCACCAGCGCCATGTCAGGAAGCGCACCCATGGCTTTCTCCACCCTGACGCGCCCTGCCCCATTCGCCCCCCTAGGGTAGCCTCCGTCTGGTCTGAGGCATCGGGACCGCGAAGCTGGTCTTCGGCCTGCTGGAGCGCGGCCTGCCCTCGCTGCAGCGGGGCTGGCGCACCCCGGACCCCTCCCCCACACGCACCGGCCTGCCCAAGTGCCGGGCCCTCGGCTGGAAGGAGCAGCCCGCGCTTTGTCTTTTCTTTCTTTTTTTTTTTTGGGGGGGGGGGCGGGTTCAATTGTTTTTTGGCCCGCCACTGGCTTTGACATGTTCTTTGTTTTTTTTTTTTTTCCCCCGGCCCCACCCAGCGGGCTTTAACTTTGACCCCCCGAAACCAAGAGATTGAGAGTCAAAATAGGTGGTGGGAAAACAGGGTGGCTGGCAATATTGCCATCTCTTGAGTGGGCTCAACCCCCAGGGTTACTAGCCACCTACGAAGTATCCATCCACTTTAGGGTCGCGGAACAAAGGTGCATGGGAGTTTGAAGGGCAGTGGTTGGTAGGCCTTCGGCCTTGTTGGTTCGTTTGTTGCAGGAAGGGGGGTAACCACGACCAGCCTCTGGTAACACCGACTAACTTTGGGGTTACTGGTTTTGGCGTTTGTCGTGGTTACCCCCCCGCCTCCGTTTGTTGGATTTGTTTTTGGCCTTTTTGGGAAACTTCCCTTCAAAGTCAACTACCAAACAGCGGTGCCCGGTGATTCCCCTGGCCACTGGGGGTCTGGGTTTTCAACTTTTGAACCGGTTTCGATTCTCTAGAGCTACCTGACCCAAACATCTTGGACAAGAAAACGCATGGCAGGGAGGCGAGATCGGAAAAGCCGCACTTTGGGGGGGTTCCACTACTTGGTGCCAACTCCCAACCAGCTCAAGTCTTCAACAGCATGCTCCCAGGCGCTGCCTACCAAGAGTGCGGAGCCCCGGAACCAACTCGCGGCTCGCGGCTCGCGGCCAAGAGACCGACTGTTCCAGGGGTCCCTATGTTTCCCGATTGGTGATTTTACGCATCGCTGTTTGACCCAGTTAGGCGCGTTTCCTTTGGGGGGGTGATGTTTCAAGGGGGAAATGCGGTCGATCGGTAGTTTTGGAGAAATATCACGTGATCTCAGGGTCTGAACAAGTTTTGTAAATATTTGATTGGGAGCAAGAGTTGGTGTAGAGTCTTGAGAGAATTTCTTATTTGGTGGGTACAGCCAAGCTCTTGTTCTTGATTAAGCCTCGTGCTTTCGGGGTCTTCGGATTCCGTAGCCAAATTGAGTAGGTTGTCAGAAGGAATCGAACCCCCCCCCTGGGAGAGCTTTGACCCTGCCCGTTTTAGTTTTTTATGCGCTTGCATTTCCGAGGGCCCCCCATGAAATTTCCATGGATGAAAGCCCGTGGGAGAAGGAAACTGCCATCGTTTGCCGCTTTGCTTGGCATGATGGAGTTTGCGGCATGCATGTGTGATGCCGGAACATGAGAAACAGCTTTTGTGCTTGCAAAGAAGATGGCTGGGAAGCATTTCCATTGGATGGCTTTTCGACAACACTGGAAGGGACCCTTTTTCTCCAGGAGCTTCTCAGCAGTAGGATTTTGCATTTTACAATCGCATCATAGGGGATTGTAGTGCAAAGGCGGCTGCGCAAAATTCCTCCCGCGGACTCCGAGGTTTGTGGAAGAGGACCGTGCAGCGTTTGGCTGGTTTCGCGCATGAAATTCGGGCCTCAGGCCTCGCAGGTAAAACAATCGAGTCTCCGCTGGGCAAAGCCTCGGAAGCACACCTGGGACCGGAAGACTTGCATCGAAACTTCTCAGCAGGGAATGAGTTGGAATGACCCATAGAAGCCATCCCCTATTGTTTCCTGCAAAGGAATCCCTAGGTTCAATCCCAACATCCGGACTCGTCGTCATTCCCTACCTATAGCGCAGGCAAGTTGAAAGCCTTTGTCTTGGGTTTTCTCTCGGGTGTGGGAAAGACTCGGGATGCTCTCCTTGGCCAAACTTTGGGCCTTAGGAGGAACCCAAGAAGCATGTCGAGACTCGCGGCCGGCAGCAGAAGAAGGAGGCGGGCTTTTTCCGATTCGAGCTCACTCAGGGGGGGTGGTAAGACAAGCTCACCTATTCCATTTTGCAAATGGGGGTTCCCTTATTTCCAGTTAGGAAGAACTACTAATATGTTACAGTGTTGCCCAGAATTACTGTTAGTCATGTCCACGACAGAGGACCAATCAGGGACTGAGTTGGTGATTTTTTTGTTTCGTGTTGGTTCTCGTGCTTCACTGAGTTGCACGCCTGGACAGCCGTTTTGGCTAATCCCCAGCATGTTGGCGTGTGTGAGGCACTTGCTTGTTTCTCTCGGCGCATCCTTTGCACCAACTGAACGAGCTGAAGGCTTTCTAGATTGTTTCCTTTCGAGTTTTTGGTACCTTCACCCTTTTGACGTTTGGGAGCATGACGATTCCCCCAACCAGCAAAAGTTCATTGGGGGTCTAAGACCGAGAGGGATGGAAATGGTATCTTCGAGGTGCAGGCCGGATGAGCCTTTCATGCTCCCTTAAAATAACAATTTGCCAGACCAGCGAAATTTCATCGGGTGTAAGACCAAGAGTGAGGATTGACATTGTGATAGTACTTTTTGACGAAAGTAGACGACTAAATTCCGCCATTCTGGTTTAGTCATCGCTTACTCACAAATGGGATGGTGCCATCTACTTTCACCCTGAGGTCTCATTCTCGGGGCCACAGGTGATTCCATGCTCCTGGAGCAACCATTTGGAGAGGTCACACCTGGGAGCAAGCATGGTTTCGAAGCAGAGCCCACACGAACCACGCAGAGGGTCCATCTCGTTCTGGACAATGGTATCCAAATCTCTCGGCCCTTTCGGTTTGTTTTAGCCGGAAGCCAAACCGAAGCCAACCACTTTGCTGTCCCCGATTGTCCGACACAAATGGGCTTTGTCTCCTGAGGGAAGCTGATGGGTGGTGGTGCTTCTTCGGTTTTCCCATCGCGAACCCCAACCCGGGGTTTTCGGGTTTTCGGGTTTTCGCCGGCCCAAACAGAGCCAGCTCCCTCAAAGGGACAAGGCATGGGCTCCGCTCGCCCAGCCCGGGGCTCAGGGGCGTTCGCCCAGCCCGATGCAGCCGTGGCTCCGGCTCCGGCGCCCAGAGAAAGGGCAGCTTTGTTGGTCGCCCCGAAGGTCTGGGTTTCAGGTAAGGGAGGTACTCTCCCAGCAATTCGCACGTGGAACCCTTGGACGTTTTCGGGGAATCCGGGTTTTGACCCCATTTTCCTTTTGAAGGGCGCGGGTCCTAAACGTCCCGAACGTCAGGTTCCATGTTGATTGGTGGGAGGGTAGTCATACCGTGGCCCCCTTTGAAAGGGAAAGAGAGGAGAGAATGGTTCACGCACATTCAAACACATGAGCTCAATGCTGGTGGTCAAGTTTGTCGGACACGGGCGAGCTTTGGCTATTGGAAGCATGACTTCCCGACTTGTGGTGTGACCAAGCACGAAGACAGTGCCGCAATCGAGCCTTTTCTGGACAGCGATTCCACTGTGAGAAAGGCAGATGGATTGAGCTTGTCATGCAAGAGGTTATGCAAGTCGGAGTAGCTTGGAAGATGTGGCTTGGGGCATGAGTCAAGTACATGCTGATTGTATCATGCCAACCTCGCAGTCCACGCACACAGTTTTTGGGTTCATTCAAGGGAACATTTTGTGTGCTTCGCGAAATTGCTTCTGGGGTTGTTTCTTTTGAACCACCACTTAGATGAGCCGTTCCGTGGTTCCCTAAAGGGGTGATGGATTCGGTACAGGTATCTGGTGAGAGTAAGCCTGTTGAGATAACCCACTTGGGAGACTTATAGCCTTGGCTTGTGTGGGTTACAACCATGCATGGTTATTTCCCACTTATTAGGTACCCCATCGCCCCTTCAAGTAAAAGTTCATAGCCAGGTTACTTAAATGGACCCAGCTTGTTCCCCGCAGGCTGCAGACGCCTTCGCCAGAGCCGACTCTGCCCATGCCGACGTTGCCCCAGGCAAAGCTCGGCGGGTGTTTGCCTTCGTCTTTCGGTTTCCTTGGCTCTTGCATGGAGAATCGGATTGTAGGGCCACTTTCTGCGATACCCGACAAGTTGGCTTTAAGTGGCAAGTAGCCATATGGGGATTGATCAGAAAAGTCCTGGTCCCCAAATGACCATGGGTAACTTTTCCCATTCAGTGGTTGAAATACCATATGCTCGGTGGTTTTGAACCAATGGTCATCCGTGTAAAGGGACCTTTTTGATCAACCCCGCTTTTGTCTCACGAAAGGGGATGCTTCGACTGGTTCTTCACCACGGACCCCTGATTGGGATCTGCGAAATTTGCCGGCTGGCTTCGGACCTTCGGACCTTCGGACCTTCGGACGGTGGGTTCCAGTCCAGCGGCACCTTCGTCTTTCTCCCCTGTCGCTGGGCTACGTAGAGTTCTGCGATGTCCAAGCAGACAGAGGCGTATGCCTCCGTGGGGCATGGGTCATAGCATGAAGATGGTCTTATCGTAAACGCGTCGCGTTGCCCGGCTCGGCCAGAATGCTTTTGGCTGGCTTTGAGATACTGTGTTCTGGTTTGCCTTTGCTTGAATGAGTGATTCGGCACCGGAAATGCGCGGGGTGCATGTTGTGGCCTCAAGGGCTAGATAGGACAAGAGCCGCCACGCGTAGTCAGAGAGCCACAGGGTCAGTGACTGGGGCCAAGCAAAGCCTGAGAATATATCTACGGAATTTGACCGGTTTCTGGGGGCCGGGAGTTTGGGGGATTAGTTTGGGGGGCATGTGGCCGGTTTTTGCGGACATTTGACTGGAGTTAGGGGGTTTCCAGAGGGGACATTGGCGGCTTCTTCTGGCCTGTGGAGCTGGGCGGGTTTTGCAGAGGAGCTAGAAAGGATTTGGCCGGCGCAGGGGGGTTTGACTTTGAGTTGGACCGGTTTTAGCTTGGCTGGCGTCAGGGGGTTTCTAGGGGATTTGGCTTGGTTGAGACGGACTGGAGGCAGAGGTTCTGAAGGGGTCTGATTCTGGGGCGAATTTAAAGGCTGAAGATTGTTGATCATATGTTTTTCGGCAAGTGCACCTTTGCGTGCAGAACCTTGAAAGACTTGTCCGTTCTTGGCCTCCTTCTACTTCTACCTTACGATCACTTCCCCTCATCCTCTCATCCTCTTTCTCTTGTTCTTGTTTTTCCCCCTTTGCCTTGTCGTATGCATGACTATTTTTCTTTTTGTTGGGTCTCACGGTTTTGCAGGCTGGTTGATCGGTTTCGTTCTTGAGGCCCCATTTTGTGACGTGGCCAACCTAAAGGGAAGCCACAGGGAAGCGCGGGAAGCGTCACGGGTCACACCCGACCCAATGGGAGGACTTCATCCTGCAGCAGTTGAAGCCTGACACGAAGACCTGCTGGGCGGTGGCCTGGCTGTATTCCTGAGGTTGGCCAAGAGGTCACGATTTCAGAATATGAGAGGTGCTGCCAGCAGACTCTACTTCACTTTGTCTATGGTTAACTTGAGAGGGGCAAGCGGTGACTCACGAAGCTCCCACGGCAGGGTAGCCGCGTATTTTGACCACGGCTTTTGGGGAGCCCGTGTCACTGTGTGTCGCCTACGAAACGGCCTTACACATCAGGGTCGCAAATTTTCGTCAACCCCAGAGCAACCCCCCCACCCAGATGGCTGCACCCCATGGTCGAACCCTCCTGACTCCCTGCTGTTGCATCAATCCGCCGAAGAACAAATACATATATATATATATATGTGTACACATATCCAATTTTGGACCTTCCAAAATGGGGCGTTTGAAGCTACAGGTGAATGGATCAGCTTTGGATTTGGGGAGTGACATGGTTCAGGCAAGGCCTCGAGGTTGCAACTTGTTTTGACGCTCGGGGAAGCTTTATGGGGGCATCAGATTCCCGGTTTGGTATTGCAAGGGGCAGGCGAGCTTGGCTGAAAAGTAGATGGAGATTCCGCTGGTTTCACCTTAAATCCTTTTTCATCGACCAGTGCCATCAGCCATCCAATGTCCCCTGTAATATCAGTAAAATCCTTATTGACGGTTCATTCCCAAAGCTGTGATTCCTATCAAACCAGCAAGTTGTGTAGGTCGACTCGCCTCAAATGTCCATGGCACAGGGGGCTTTTGGATCGCTGGTTCGCACTCCGTGAGGGTGTGTGTTGATTTTTTTTAGGGGAGCCCCCTAAACTGGTGGTCCTTGCTTTGTAAGGAAAAAAACAACACCAGCCACATCCAGCCACACCAAGGCTATGTCCGGCTAGCCCGGTAAAAACTGGGATACCTTGCCACGGCCCATTGACCGCATGAGGACATTGTAGACATGGACGGCAGCGGAGCTGAAGACGACATGGCCTCAGAGAGAAGTCTCGGACGCGGAGTCAGGTGGAACTGGGGCTGGGACAGGGCAGTGTGTGTCAGCTGTTTGTAAAAGGAAGCTCCAACTAGTTGTGTCTTCTTTTGGGGGAACCTCAACAATTGCAGTTTGCCTTTGGTCCTTTACAACCACAAAAAAATGGGTAGCCTCAAAAAAGGCAAAGCCGATCAAGAGCCGGACTTGATACACGATGGGTTTCCTTAAGCAAGGCTTTGACACGGAGGAATGAGGTTTGCTTTTTTTCTTTCCGGACGAAATGCCAAGGGATGGAATTCGATCCTCACGTTTCTGAGAGAAGTCGACCAAGAATGAAACTGTATGAAAAGGAGCCTGTTTCTGCCCAAAAGTGATCTGGTTTGTCTCCTCCTGTTTGGGAGACAAGCTCATCGATCAACCACCTGGGTGTGTTTTGTTTGTTGAATGCACCCTTCTCAGACAGCCCTGAACAATCTGGTTGGGATTGGTCCAGACCATCCAAACTGAGCAGTTTTTTGCGGACGCAGCGACAGACTCCGAGGACCGCAAAGCCATGCAGCACCCCTTGTGCATGTCCATCGGCTCCGAAGGCCCAAGGGGCGGAATTCGATCGATCCGATCGAGCCGAATGGACGGTGGTTTCGGGGAGCCGCGAGACAAACAACGGAGATCTCGGTCTGTTTGCCCAAGCCGTGTCCTGATTTTGGTTTTTCCAGGTCTCCAAGGTGGTTCCAATGTTTGAACCAATTTGCCTCTGCTTGTTTCCCGTTGGCTGTGGGTCAAAACCAATGGTACCATTTTGGGGTAGGTGCACCACCCGTTTTAGTCTATTTTAGCGGGGATTGGGATGTTCACCGGGGGTACGATTTGGATTTTGGCCCATGGCCAGTGGTTGTTTTCTTTCACCCTGTTTTCCCATTTCATTCCTGGCCGAATCAAGACGCCGGCACAGGCCACCCCTTCAGCTGCGGGCCGGCGTGCAAGTATGCGGCCAAAGGCTGGCTGCGTGGATCGACCCCATGAGAGCCCAGCTGATTGTTAGATTTCTGGTTGACTCACAGGGGGGCGCGCGTTCCATTTAAGAGAGAATCCGCCTCACTTTTGGAGAATGCCCCCTCTTCTCGTCCACTGGGTTGATCAATCTGGGACGCCCAGTGGGGCGATTCTCTCGTCCAACTCTTTTTCCGTTGGAGGGGAACCCCTTTGAACGGCTACCGAAAGGGGCGCCATGCTTTTTGTATGGAAGCCTGGGACCTGCAGAAATTGTAACGAGCTCTGGAGGTTTATCACGAGTTTAACCATGGGTTCTCACCAAAGGATTCCTTATTTTGGTTGGCATTGCAATTTGGTGCAGAGCCGTATGAGCAAGGGAGGCTCCTGATTTTGTGCGGCACTTAGTTCACCCCACAAGTGCCAGAGCACTTTCCTTTCTTTTTTTTGCTGTCATTTTGGTGCGCCTGGCTGCTTCCGAAGGACTTTTGCATTTCGCACACGGCCCCATGTGAGGCTCATGCCCAAGTAGCGAGCGCTATTTCGGGCAGTTTTGGGTCGTTCTGTACTGCGCCCTCCGAGTTTGCTCCGGTGACCCGGTGTAGCGAAAACGCAAACGAGTCGCCAGGCAAAGGCTGCAAGGACGGTGAGAATTGCGCAGCTCGGAGAAGAGAATGTCCGTCGAGGGAGGGCAAAGTTTTACCTTTGGCATCAACAGGTTTTACTTGCTGCTACTCATACGGGAATCCCACTGGTGGCTTCCTTCAAGGGGACCAAGGCCCAGGTTCATTCCCCCATTCCCTACCCATCGCACCAGCAAGTTTACTGTCATCGAACCGAGAAAAAACAACAACTGAAAACACCCAACAGCTGCATTGAGTACCTTGGCTTCAAGCCCCAGACTCAGAACTCGTAACGAATCCTCGACGAGAAGGTTGCTTGGAGCGACATCAACCAAGATTGCTCGACGGTTTTCCATGTCCTTTTCGGACATTCCAAGTAAACATAAGATTGGAGGGAAGGAAGTCCGCCGTGAAATTATGAGGATTCCCTTACTTCCATTTGCTTATGAAATTATGTTATATTTCCCCTTGTTGGTTATAAAGGGAATCGATCACCGGACATATGTTCCGTGTTTTTTCTCCCCTGGGGCGAAAAACCACCAAAACAGAGAGCACATGAAAGCTTACCTCCGGCGGGTTTGCCCCTCGACGCTTCCTGCGCTTCGTCGGCCTTCGTGGAGTCGCGCGAGTCGCCCGACTCCACCGACTCCAGCCCGCGCATCGCCGATCGAGGACCATTGCCACCTCTGCAAGTGGAAGAAGGTGGTCTCGAGCGGCGCCGCGCGCCCGACCCGCAGCCGCGGCCAGCCCGGGGCTTGGAGCAGCCGAGCCGATGGCGGGAGCACAGGAGAGAGGTGGGAGGATTCGGGGATTTGGGGGGACACGAAATGCGAAGGAAAGCCAAGAGAGTCAGTATTTTGTCTTCTCTTGGGGCAAGAAATCCAAGTTGGAAGTGAGTGAAACCTCACTTGGGAGACTTATGAGGCAAGTCGGTTATCTCCATGTTGATTTGCTCACTTACTAAGTACCCTGCCCTTTAAAGTACAGATAGTAGGGTCCGAGGCACCGAGGCACTGAGGCCGCCCTTGGATGTTTTGAGGAAATCCAAGCGACTCGCAGCCCACTGAAGACCACCGAGGAATCCTCGCCAGCGCCGGGCCAAGAAGGAGGCGAAGTGAGGAGAGACAGCACCTCGACCAAAGCGTCGAAAACGCAAGCCAGGCATGGGGATGGGTCTCAAAATGAGGGAAATCTGACAAGGGCGGGCTTCCTTTAAGTTTGCCTGCAAAACAACCCAAACAAAACAAGACACCACATGTGTCAAAGTGAGGAAGCGACCCGAAACCCAATGGTTGGCTTTCGTGTTCGAAATCCGCCCCTCTGGATTTCGGGCCTGGAAACGAGAGCTCACCCTGATTTTTCAGGCGTACAATTTGGCCAAAGGTTTGGATGAAAATTCCACGGGCGTTTTGACGTCTCGGGCCGCTTTCTTTGGATCCAAGAATCGCCTTTTTCGAGATCAGTGCCAATGAGACCCTTGACCCAAGGTGGTTTTTCTGGAGACCTCCTTTCAGCAATCGTTCTTACCGTAAAACCATGAAGGCAGACCCCGATGGAAAGCCGTACTGTCCGGCTTAGAGTTGCAACCAAGATGACTATTGTCTTAAGTCCTCCGACATCGTAACGAGGGAAGTACCTAGAAAACCTCTCCGACCCTCCAACCCAGCTTTGCCAACATGAGACAAAATCAAAACCCGGTAGATGCAGGTTAGTGAGGGGCAGTCCCAGCCAGAAATAGTTGCGGATATCCGCCTTGTTGATTCTTGCAGCATGGTTCTGGGTAGACCATTGTAATACCGGGTTTTGATTGTGACTCACATGGCCATGGTTCAAAACCAATGGTACCATCTTGGGATAGGTGCGCCACCCATTGTAGTCTATTTTACTAAGGATTGGGATGTTCACTGGGGGTACGATTTGGGTTTTGACCCATGGCCACATGCCAACGTGAATCTTTGTCCTTGAAACTGAGGCTGGGAAGAAGAGCTAGGTGTGACCCAACTGCGGCGAGTGAGGCGTGCGGGGGGTCGACCCAAGCGAGTGGGATGATTCATCGATTGGAGGTGTTCGGCAGGCTCGCCTCAGAGCGGAGGATGCGGCGATTCACGAACCTTGGCACAGGGATGCAGCGATCCAGCCATCCCCCTCAAATAATGCCGGACACCTGCCCTCCAGGTGGGCGCGATTTTGAGCCACCTGTCTTCCCTCGATAGAAACTTCGCTTTCTGCAGACAGCCATCGGAGAGATCTGGGACTGCCTGTCTCAAGGCGTTCGCCGAACGCTTTGCTTTCACCCCGGAGAGACGGATGCTTAGATGGTGAGACGGAGGAAATGTGTGTGGTTTTTGCTTGTGAACTGTGTTGATGGATTGTAAGTCAACTGGGCTGCTCAGAGTCACTTTAAGGCTGGGATCATTCCTCGGCTCACCTCAGTGTTTTCCACAGAATCGCCTGAAGATGGTGAAAGAATACCCCGCGTCTGGCGGGGCACAGTGTCACGATGGGGCACAGAAGCAACCCCATATTCAATGTGTTTTTTGGCTACGTGCTCCAACCATCCATGCCGTCGCGCGAACTTCGAGGCACCTTTGTTGTTGCGAGGCTTCGCCAGTCAAGGTAATGTTAGCTTTGTTTTTCCCCCGGAAGACCGTACCAATGATGGGTCTTTAAAGGAGCAGGGCCAGGGTACTTTGCAAGTGGTTAGTGAGCCTGGGATAATCCACTTAAGATTGGTTACAAATCTCCTCAGTGGGGTTTAACCAGGTGTACCAACCACTTACTAAGAACAATGCCCCTCTTAGTGCGGAAATGATCCGTCGGAAATTCCTCAGAAACTGTTAGGACCTGCACCTGCGGAGCAATAGTCATCTAGCACTACTGGACATTTTTTCCAGGGAGCTTAAGCAAATGGAGGGTTAGGCCATTTCAGGGACTTGCGAACGCATTGGTTTCTTTGCCAAAGCAATCCCGAGAGATGGTGTTTTTCCTTGACGGAGCCAGCTGCTTCAAGAACGAGGCAACTGCATGGGTTCGGTTGAACATGCCTCTTGTTTGAGTAGCCCAAAGGGCTTCGGATATCTCGTTGGATTTGTGAAACTCACAGGTTCCCCCTCATCAAATGCAAACATAGTTGGTGCTTGGGAAAGCTACAACGGGTCCAAAGGTGAAACATGAACAAAGCGAGTAACTCCGTGTGTACACGATACAGAGATATATCTATGAATCTATGTACACATACATATATACAAACATATAATATATATATATATACACCTATAAACGGGCGCTACTCATGGAGGCTGGAGGCATGGTGCTCCGGATCTTTGCCGGGTTCGGATCTTTGCCAGAGTCGCTTCGCCCAGAGATGGATTTCACCAAGGATCCGTTGGGCAAGGAAGCGCGCGTGCGCGAGTCGTCCGTTTTCCAAACGGCCAGGTGAGATAGTGAGGCTCATGGAGGGGAAAAAGCTGGCCTAGAACGTCTTTTTTGTTCGTGAAGGAATGGTGAACACCCGGGAAATTTGGATGTAAGCGAATTCACTGCTCGCCTGGATTTCCGTGGGGCAGTCGGAGCGCGCTTCAGGAATGGCCCAGTCGGAGTCTTTGTCCCGATGCGTCGGCACCTCGCCAGGCCCCCCGAGACGATGTGGAGCGTCACTTGGGGAAAGCCCCGTAGGCAAGGCTTTTAGAGCCACGCCGCGCAAATCGCGGCTGGGTCTTAGCCATGGATATTGGGGGAGCTATCCACAGTGTCAACATCCTTTGCGAGCTAGGTAGCACAACTACCCAAGATCATGGGTAAGTTCGTTCCGCTTTGAGGCTCTCAGACTCTCAATTGGTCGCACCTTCGCGTGCCATGTCTTTGTTTTCTTGGATTTGAAGAAGCCGTTCATGATTCCCCCATGTATTTTAGATGTCCACCAAAGAGGTGCCATTTCACGGAAAAGAACTGCCCAAAACCTGTGGATTCGGACAGTGTGGCAACAACCAAGCCTTTCCTTCGGTCGCGAGGGCCAGGGGTGTGGCAGCCATTGCCCGCCCTTTTCAAAGAGGATTTCCTCTACCGGATCTGCGGTTCCGCGCGAGGAGATGTCATGCGCGCGGTCATTTGGAAATCGACATGGGAAATTGGCGATGAGACCTGAGAAGTTTGACGGGAGCGTTTCAGCGGAGGATTTGGGTTTCCCTCGTTTTGACTGGCGGTGCATCGCCCGTGCTGGACGCTTGGTCCGATTTGGCCAAGAACCTGCCGGGGTCCAGACGTGGCAGGCGGTTTGACAAATAACCGCTGCCAAGTCTCTGTAGGCAACGCCATGGCATATCAATCTGGGTGCCTAACTCAATGTGGTGTGCCGAAGGAAAAGCGAAACGGAATTCGGGGGATGACTATGTGTGTTTAAGTTTGTCCAGGTCGATTTAGCACCCACAGCCATGAGCGTGGCTTGCGACAGAGCCCTGCAACAGCCATGGGCCACCGGAGATGCCGGGTGCACGGTGAGCAACACTTTTGGACACTCCCGAAGGCGTGCCACGGCGCCATTTGCCAGTCTCAGACCTTTGTTCTTGTTTGGTCAGAAATGTGCGGTAGTCTTCAATCGAAAAGGAGCATGAAACAAGACATGGGGACTCACGACCTGGCTCATGTGAGGCATGTGTCGCGACTGATCCCTTGAACTCCTGTCAAATGTGTTTTTTTCGCTCTTTTCCTATGCATGTGTCCCGCTTGGAGATTGCCAGACAGGTTCCAGGTGGTTTTTTGGGGCCACATGATTGCTAACAGTATTTTCCTACGCTCATGACTGAAGTTGGTTTTTTGGTACCCCACATCGTTCTATGTATTTAGGCCTTAGAGTACCACACAATGATCGAGGGTCACACGAGTCTCGGACAAGCGAACCTCCCCGAACTCCATGACAGGGACGGCAACACAGAAATCCATTGGGGAGAATCTCTGGCTTAGAGCAGCTATGGGCAAAACTCAGCAGGCCATTAGACCGGGTACTTGGTTCAGAAGGCTTCAGAAGGTTCAAGGTTGAAGTGCGCGTTTTTGTTTGCTTGTTTGGCAGGTAGTTCCTGCTCAGCAAACAGAGGGCTTGACTTGTTTGTCGGCTTCAGGAATGAGAGAGTCCAGACAGAAGCGCCTGCCTGCACCCCGGCGTCATTTTTTCACGAACTGTAGGCCGCCGGGGCAAATTTGAACCTCCTCCTTATTTGCGTAGCTCCGTCAGCTCAGGCAACGCACTGTGACTGCAACATGGTGGTGATAGTCAGTCTGCCAACACCACAGCGGCTTTTGGCCCACATGGGCAGTGCACCTCGCCCATGAAGGCTCGTCGGAGCAGGGAGGATTCGAAGCCCGGATGGACATGGCTGATAGCACTTGACTCGTCGAGCTGATGCAACCTGCATGCCAACCACGGCACTCCGCTGGCTTTCAGAACGCCCAATCTCGCTTTGCCCAGAAACCGACGGAATGGAGCTGGATGCTTTTGTCAAAACTGGCCGCGCTATCCCACCCTCTTGGGGTAAGGGTACTCCGGCTACGGTGGGGGGGTTTCAATACACTTTCTTCAGGCCAGTCGTTTGCTTTGGGAGGGGGATGCAATGGAATCAAAGTTCCTAAGTGGCACTTGTGCCATGCTCAACATGCGTTTGTTGGAGGGATGATGATCCAACTGTCGATGGCCAAGTGAGACATCCATGACAAGCGGTCCCCAAAAAAGCTACGCCCGTGCCCGGCATATTTTGCAGCCATTCGTGCTACATTGTCCAAGAGTGCCATGTGCTATAGTGCCCTGTGGTTGAAAAAACAGTCGGGCCTCGATCCCAAATCGCCCTTCGGCTTTCCATTCAAAACATATTTTTCAGGCTGCTATGTTTTGATGCCTGTTAATAGGTTGCTTCAACTTGCAGCAAGTCTCGCTCGTAGATATCAGCAGATGCTGGTTTCGGCGGAGTCTGAGTGCTCGGGTTGCTTGG
The DNA here is from genome assembly GCA_963377175.1 of Effrenium voratum. NCBI lineage: Eukaryota > Dinophyceae > Suessiales > Symbiodiniaceae > Effrenium > Effrenium voratum. Next base: position 584,484 of record CAUJNA010002902.1, on the reverse strand, counting down.
CCAAAAAAGGGCTGCGAGCGGAGTTTGGAGACGGTTTGCTTATTGGTGCCAAATCTGAGATCTGGAGAGTGACCGCGGCTGCGCATGTCTGAGCCCTTGACATCCAAAGTTCCTTGAAGTGCGAGACGGCGTCCCAAAGCCGGCGCCGCTTCGGGACGACGCCACCTGAAGTGGAAGGCTCCTTTTGCGCTCGCCGATGTGAACGTTCGCCGCGACGCCTGGATTCCGCACTGCGCACGCCGAAGCCAACACCTTGGGCCAATGCGCGCTTGCCACCGTAAACGCTGAAGGGCTGTCAGAACGCAGCCGGCTGTGAGAGTGCGGTCCAGACAGGCGGAAATGAGACGAGTCCGCCCGCCTCCTCCCACTTGGTGCGAGCTAACACTTTGGAATTGCACCTCAAGCGAACTGCAATGGGCAAAATGCAAATCAGGAATGCTGCAACTACCATGTTTGGCACTAGAGCTGCAATGTTTGGATCTGCAATTAAGGGCGAACGGCGATTCAGGAGCTGCAACTCAGGAGCTGCAATGGCTGAAGTGCATGAGCAGAGCTTTCACATCACAGCACAGGCACGCAGCATAAGCTGCCGCCGCAGCTCGCTCGAATTTGCAACTCAGAGCTTCCCTTTTTCGCGGAACCAACGCCATACACCAGCAGTAACAGCTCGCGCTCGGCTGTCCAAGTGCCCTGGAAACCCTGATCAGCCACGCAATTAAATTGCGCAGAAGCACATGCTTACACTTTAAGTGCGGCAGCACAGCTCCGCCTATTTGGGATCCACAAGTCAAGAAGTGTTTTCAGTTTTCAGGACTTATACGCATTGAGATCTAGAACAAGTTGTGACTCAGAATGCACGGTGTGATCCGGAAGTGACCATGTTCTCACAAGGAAATAGGAGTCCAAATTCAAAGCCAGCAAGGGAGAAGCACCCCACCAGACCAGGCAGCCTCCTCGCCAGCAAACCTCTGAGAATAGCATTTGCAGCAAGAACGCACCGACATATTCGTAACAATTGACAGGGGGCTGTCCACGCAGAAAGTCAGCAACCACCTCTTGAGAAGTGCTCACTGCGCATCCCACCCTAGCATCTACCATCAGGTTGTTGAGAATGTATCGACAAAGGAAACATGTGCCCTAACCACGACCAGCGCGTTGCAGATTCGTCAAGCAGGAAGACTTGCGCGAAGAGCGCTCTGCCCAGCGTGCTGAGCTTACGCAAGCAGCTCTTGCTTCAAAGCCCATCAGCAAATCTTGAGAACATTTGACTGTACTTTAGTTGGGCAGGGTGGTTGGTAAGCCTGGTTGTAATCCACTGAACGGAGACTTCTAACTATGGTATGTGGGAGATAGCGAGGTTATTACCCGCTTACCAAGTACCCTGCCCCTGTAAGTAAACAAACACAACCACTCTTGGAGGATCAGACGATGACCACGTTGAAGTCTAATTAGCCTCACCAGACAAGGCGTCAAAAACGCGGGCGCGCGCTGTCGCGCGCGCTGCCCGTGCCAGCGTAGCGAGTCCCCAGGCTGCAGGTAGGGCTCTGTAGCCGCCAGCTTGGCAGATCGGGATGTGTGCCTCAGGAATGACGCCAAACCAAGCGTGGCCAGGATGTGTCAAATTGACGAACAAAGGGATATGACTCGGCGACAGGCACCCGGCTCAAACGTGACAAAGCGTGCAACATGTCAAAAGCAGAAACCTCTAGACACACCTTCATCCAAGTCTTTAGCAAAAGCAATCCAGTGGGCAAAGGAGTGCGAAAGCATGACCGCGCTTGCTGGCCTGGGCAGTTTGCTGGCTGGTGAGGAAGGTAAGGAGTTGCCACTGGCGGCAAACGACTGCAAGCTTCCTGCACGACGGAGAAATAGCTCTTCGCTCGGACACATAGAAGCTGAGTGCTTCCCGGGCCTTGGCAACTAACTCCGCTGAAGCGCCGCTCAACGGGAGCTGGCCTCCAAAGAAACAGCCGCTAGGGCCCTTGTGCCCAGGGAGATCCCTTAAACGACTTTTCCAGGAGGAGAGCGCGGAAAAGAAAAGGCAAGGGGAGTCGCAGGCGCCGGAGGAGGAGCACGCGTCACAACTTTTTGGGGGGGGACGGCAAGGAAGACGCGGGAAGCAAAGGGAGCAGACTGGGACAAAAGCAGGCACACAAAGCGATGCGCCGCCTCGCGTGCTTCCGAGGGGTCCTTGTCAAGCACAGGCTCAAGCGAGCCCACCCGAACCTAAGGTTAAAAAACGCGAAATTGCGTGGCCAAGCAGGCCGACTGCCGGCCACTCAGGCGTGGCTGGCGGACAGGCGTTGCAACTAAGCAGCAGCAAGCCCTGGAGCCCAACAGCCAAAAGAGCACCAAATCCGAATAGCAATGGGAGGCGGACAGTCCTCTCCTTGGCTCTCCGGATGGGGTGCCTGCCCCTAACCTGCTTTCCGGGGGTGAGTGGGGACCAAGCAGTGGAAAAAGGCGCGCGAAATGTCGCAAAACCCCGTCCAACACGTTGCTACAGGCAGCGACTGCTAAAATAATTCTTGCGCATCGGCCAATGGCAATACTTCTCTTGACATACATGAAGCTGGGCCGCACCGAGCCTGCTTGGAACAAGCGCAGCCCGAAGCTCGGCAGCGGCGCCGGGTCAGACGGCCACTATTTCTGTTTGGAAAATATTCAGGTCTTTCGAAGGCATTTGGCCGGGTGAATTGCAGAACATGGGGCGTCAGCTCATGTGGCTGGGATCTTTATCATATTCTCATTGGTGTTGATTAAACGCTTGCTGGGGCCGAGCTTGCTCCTTTGCTTGAGGACCCCGATGGCCCCGCCTTGCTTGGGAATCCCGCCCGTGGGTGGCAGCATCAGGCCGCCGCTGTTGTTAATGGCTTTTCCGCGCATTTGCCAGGTGGCCGCTTGTGCTGCAGGGGGCCCGTTTGCTGGTCGACTGTTCACCGTCCTTTCGGCCTTCCCTCAGTTCTTTCGGTCCCTTTGCAGTTGTTCCGTGCGTTTGCCGTAGGGTGGCTTGGGGAATCTGGGACAAGACGTGCTGCGCAGGCAAAAAGCGGGCGGGCATACTGCGACACTGGGGGAGGCTCACGGCCAGATGGATTTTTTATATTCCAAACACGTGTTTTACCAGCAGGCGGATCCGGCTAGGTGTCAGCATAAAAACATCGGGCACACCATGAATCTCCCAGGTACCCCGAAAACCACTCCCACGCGATCGGGCAGAGACCAACACACAGGGGCCACCAACGCGCAGGAATGCTGCTGAGTACAATTCCTACCCCGCCCTATCCGAAAATTAAAATCCCTTTAAAAAGGCGGCCAACAAGTTGTCAAAGCGAAACAAAGCAGCTGTGCTTACTATTGCCGCAAGGAAGGGCAACTCGACTCCCTGTATCTGTCTTGGGCGCGTCGCTGGGGCAACCCTAGTATTTGTGTGAATCGAACCCGCGACCGCGGGATTGCGAAGGCAGGCGCGCAAACCACGAAACAACTTCCAATGGCTATTTCGCAGGCAACAAATCGCACGGCGCCACAGCGAGAGCGCTTCAACGCGCACGATCTCCGTAGAGGGTTCGCCGAGACTAAGAAGAATTCGCGCGGCGCCACAGCAAAAACGCTTCGACACGCACGATCTTCGCAGAGGGTTCATCCGGGAATGTCCAAAACGCAAAAAACCTTGAGTTTTTGTGCCTCGACCACACCGATCCCCGCAGAGGGTCGCGCGCGCACCGACAAAACCGCAAAAACCTCGAGTTTTTTTGAGTTTTTGCGCCGATCCCCGCAGAGGGTCGCACACGCCCGGATAAAAACGAGGAAAAACACAATTCAAGTTTTTGCACCTCGACAACGCCGATCCCCGCAGTTGGTCGCATTCCCGATCGCCGGCAACATCCTCACCCCCCGCCAAGAAAGATATTCTTAATACAGAGTACTTAACCTAACTTACTTACTTAACCTAGCATGCACAGTTGCTATCGCCGAGCCTCTACACCTAGCGTACACGCGCAAGGAGGCGGAGAAAAGAGGCGGCCTCTGACCCCCAGCGGCCTCCGACCTCTACACCGATCACAGCCAGGCGGCAGCGGGCACTGGCAAGAAACTCGGGATAGGTTGCTTCCTGGCGGCGCCGCGGCCGCAGTCGCCGCGCATCTCCAGACAGAGCTCCTGGCTCAGTTGGATGTGCCTTCGCAGGCCCTTCTGTTTTCCCAGACTGGCCCATTCAGCAGTCGCCCTTTCACCACTGTTCCGACCTGCCCTGAGCTCACCTTCACCTCCGAATCCTTGCGTGCTCTTCTGCTGCGGCGCCTCCGCCTCCCCCTGCCCCTGTCCGCCCGCACCTGTCGGTGTCGTCGCCCTCTTGATCCTGGTCTGGTGCACTCCGGAGTCGAGGCTGCCCGCTCGAGCGTGCAGCAGCCCGCGTGTGCCGCGAGGCCGGGGCTCGACGAACACCCTTGTCCGTGACCTCAATGTGGCGGTCTCTCGCTTTGATGACCGTCGCATCGAGGTCATCGCCAACGGTGGGGCCAAGCTCGCGGTTGACACGCGGCGCGACCCGGCCCGACCCGTTGCCCTTCTTTGCGGCCCCCTGCCAGCCCCGCGCGCTGGGTTCGGGCAAGTGATCGCCCGCCTCATTGGACTGAGGGGGGGGCTTGGGCACCGAGGATCACGGCATCCCACGTGGGCAAGTCAAACCCAGCCGCAGCAAGCGCTGCCTGTGACTGGAGCACGTCGGTGCCGGCACGTGTGGAGAGGGCGAACTGAAACGGTTGACAGGCCTCCTGCAGGTTGGGCGAAAAAACTTGCGCAAGGGAACGGGCCACTAGCCGACGAAGGAAGTCACCGACCACAAAGCCCCTGACACGGCCATTTGGCTTCTGCAGCGCCACGATGCGGCCAAGGCCAATGGCTGTGGCGATGCTAGGGGGAACCTGCGCCCGTGCGAGTTCAGTGGCTGCTCGGACGAAAGCAAGACCAGATGCTTCGTCATCCAAAACAAGGCGGCACAGTCGCCACTGGGGCCCGCTGCTGCTCCTTTACGGGCACGGCGCAGGGGCGGAGAGCGTGACAGGGACCTCAGGCTGGAACTCCAGAAGCGCCGGGCTCGTACGGCTGGGCGGGTCGCCTGGCTGGGTCGCGCAACTCGGCAAGGGTGTCCTTTGATCGAGGGTCTGGACCCCCATCCCCGAGGCTTCTCCAGGGGACCATGCCTTCTCAATTCTTGGAACCGCTCTAAAGGGCGCTACGCCCAGACATAAATTTACTTGATGATTGCTTTCCCAGCTGTCCCCCCCTCACACGAAGGTTCAACGCGCTGAGTACTCTTTCTCTTTAGGCGCTGTTTCACAAGCAGTCTGGGCCCTGGGACTGGAAATGGAACCCCTTTTTTTCTCCCTGTGGTCAAAAACCATCTAGAATACTGGGATCCCCAAGAAATCAAACAGGGGATCCGATCAGGGCGACGCAGAACCGGCTTGGGGGAACCGCCCGGGAAAAGAAAAAAACAAAAAAAAAAAACTAACTGAGAAGGCACGATACCCCGGGGAAAAGCCGATGTGCGTTTTTACTGTAAGGTACCTCATTTTTGGCCATAGGCTTTTCCCAAGTGGACAGTGCCTTCTCAACTTTTTTTTATTTTTTTGAAAAATAAAAATGAGCGAGCACGCAGAGGTTGGGGGAGCACGCAAACCCGGAGAAGGCCCGCAAAACCGGAGAAGGCCCGCAAAACCGGAGAAGGCCCGCAAAATCCGGAGAAGGCCCGGACAAAAAAATATGAGTCTGTTTTGTTTGGCGTGTGTGACGTGCAAATCCGCATCCATGGCTGCTGGTGATGCCTGTGCTGCTGCTGATGCTGGTTATGCCTTTGATGCTGGTGATGCCTCTGAACTGGTAATGCCTAAAAGTATCAGGCCAGAGCCAAGGCTGACAAACCAACATGCCAGCCCTTGAGAAGGCACGCTTATCTGGGGGAACCCGCAAAATCCAGAGGACGCGTGTCCAGACTTCCGATTTGACAAAGGGGCCAAGGGGCCGGCGGCAAGGGCTGCGCTGGCTGCGGAGGCTTTCCCTGGCTGACCAGCCTGGCTGCACGCTCCGCGCGGCGGCTTTGCTCGGGAGGCGAAGGGCGTCGCCCTCAGTGGCTGGGATGCAACGGGTGGCACTCTGAAGGAGCAGCTCCCACCGGCCGGCTCCAAAAGCTGCGAGCGCCACTCTGGCTTTGTGAGGCGGTGGGTGCCGGGGCGGTGGAGCGACAAGCGGGGCAGGAGCAGCCACAGTGTCCAGGCCCGCACCTGAGCGGGGGCCTCCTCGGGCCGCGCGACATCAATTGCCCGAAGAGCCAACGAGAGCGCTGCACGGAAAGGTCCTCGGAGGAATTTGGGCGGGCACTGGAAAAAAAGACAGCGCTGTTGAAGGAGCACCCGCTTGCCCGGCCGGTGAGCCGCACAGCCGGGAGCCGCCGGTATACAAATGGCTGCCCCCTTCATGCCCCCTAAGCACATCCGGGGGCCGCCGGTATATAAGTGGCTTGCAGGAGCAGACGGAAAAAGGCGCGGGGGGGGGGGGAAAAAAAGGAGCACCTGCAAATCCACCTGGTCAAGACGGGCAAGGGCACAACGAATTGGGGGGCTGTCTAAGTCCGGCATGCGCGGCAAGCCCGCTGGAGGGGCTGTGTCCGAGTCGGCCTCGAAACGCGCACCTCCATCAGGGCGACCCGTGGAGTGAGCGGGGGAGCTGGCGCGGGTGGGGCGCCGAGCGGCTGGGCGCCGGGGACGGGGGTCGCGAGGCAAACGTCCTCCTCGGGAAAACCAGCCAAGAGGAGGCAGGCGTGCAGGCTGAGAGGCAGCAAGGGGGCTCGGCGCAGGTGGGGCGACTAGAACTGGGGAGGGGTCACGCTCGGTTGCCGGAAGCGTCAGCGCAGCAGGCTGCAGCGAGCGGAGGCACCTCCCACATGTTCTGCAGAATGCCGGGCGTTTCTACGTCCATGTGCATCACGAACGCCCAGTGGCGGACGCCCAACCCCATGCCAAGCTCAGGGGCGGTGGTGAAGTACACCGGGGCCCTCGCCGAGCACGCAAGCAACCAAGCAGCCTGGAGATCCGGCAAGGAGCGGGTCGAGAAGTGTTGCATGGTCAGCGCTGAGGGCGGCCAGGCTGGCAAGCATTGAGCCGGATGCGGGTGCGAGCATACAGGTGATGCTCCAAGCGAGGAAGGACAACACGATCCGGCTGCTGTGTTGCTCCTTTACTGCGCCTCTGCCCACGCCCACTACGTCCTACATCGTCCTACGCGTCCTGCCTCCTGAGCAAACGCGGGCCTTTGCGGCTGAGCACGAGCTTGGCGAACCTCCAACAGTTTGAGCGGCCCGACCTCTTGCTCGAGACCGCCAGCAACCCAGCCGCGTTTTGGGCATCAGTTTGCCACCCTCCTGCCTCAGCTCAGGTCCCCCCAGCCCAACTCCGCTTCAGCGCGCGCTCTGCGCGATGCTCGCCAACGGCTCCTTGATCTTGGGTTCGGCCCGCCGCCGTGGGCTAGCATTACAGGGAGGGCCCTGTCCGTGTTTGGAAGCCCGGACCAGGGGGTGGCAACGTGCCGCCTCCCGCGCTGTCGGCGACACGCGCCGGCTCGCGCCTCGTGTGCCCAGTTTTTTGGCCCCTTCGCTTCCCGTTTCTTCCTTGCTCCCGGACTTTCGCGCGCTCCTCCTCCGGCGCCTGCGGCTCCCTGGGTCTGCCTCGTGTTCGTGCGGGAGAGCTCTAGACGAGCTCGGTGACCATCGCTCTGCCACACGCTCCTTCGAGACTTGAACGTGCATGTCGATGGCCTTGGCATCGACGTTATCGCCAACAGCCTTCCTCTCTGGGGGGGGCGTGCAGCTTGCGGTTGACACGACCTTCGTCTCGGCCCTGGACTCAGCCGGCTCCGTCTTGCTCGGCGAGCCAAGGAGAGGACCTACCGTGAGATCCTTTCAATTCATCGCTGCTTGAAGTTGGTGGCCGCTGGAGCGCTGAGGCCGCGCAGTTTGTCAGCTTGCTTGCCGGGCCCGCGCCCGCTCTGTGCCAGATGACATGCAAGCCTCTTGTGCCGCAGCACACCGCGCCCGGTGGTCGGCCCTCATTTCTTTTGCCGCCGCGCGGGCGTATGCCACAGCCTTTTTGCCCTGCCCGGAGCCGGCGCGCTGCCCTGACGCTGACGGGACCAGCAACAGCACTGCATGTGGAGAACCTGGCCTCCACAGCAACAGCCTAAGTTCTCCAGTGCCCGGCGCCAGATGGGTTTCTGGCAGGTGAGCCGGCTCAAGGCTCTTGTTTGTGTTGGCTGGGTCTGTGTGGTTCTGTGTTTTCCTCTCCCCTGGTTCTTGCTGTTTTGGGCTGCGCGGCGGGCGCCACGGTCGTGCATAGCTGGGAGGCGGGCCCAGTATAAATAGACCGTCCCTGGATGCTGTCCAGGTAAAAAAACAGCATTGCTTGAATAAGACCTCCCCGGAGGCCAGGCAAAAAAAAAACGAAGAAAAAACAACAACAAACAAAAACCATAAACAAACTGAGAGCACAGCTGGGGGGTCCACCGTTCCTGTGCGCTCACCTTCCCCCGTGCCCGTACGGTGCCTGCTGCCCAGCACCTAGTGGAGAAGTCACCCCGGGGCCACCAGCCGATCCACCGGGGGACAATTGCCCGGCGTGCCTGGAACCCATCCTTCCCCACGGCGTGGGCGAAGACAGCGCGTGCTTTGGCCTGGCTGCCGTCATGTCTACCATGCATGCAGCGTGTGTTGCTCAAATGCGCGCCCAATATGACCCACGTCTCCTGTGCATTGTGTCGTTTGCCGCGGCAACCCGGTTGGGATCCTGAGTTTGTTCAGTGGTATTCTGGCCTTCTGTGCCTTCGGACGCGCCCCTCGCTGCCCAGCCGGCGGCAAGTGGGTGGTTCGTCGCCGCCTCTGGTCCTCCTGGTGCCGCCTGGTCGTCCTTGGGGTCGAGGTTGGTGGCCGATAGAGCTCCGAAACTGCCGACTTCTTGCGGCAGCTTGCCCGGGCCAAGGCCAAAGACACCCCTGCGACCTTGCGTCTTGCCTACCAGGCCGCCCTGGTCCACCGCTGGTCTGGCTTCTTGCAGGCTTTGCTGCCAGCTTGTCTGCCTTGCCTTCCGCTGGCTTGTCTTGCCTGGACGCCCCTGCGCCCGCTTTCAGTGACGTGCTTGCCGACCGCGCGGCCGCGTTCTTGAGGTGCTCGCCAGCCGGCTTTCCGCGCACGCCTAGCCTAGGGGAGGCCTTGACGTGATTAATTACCCCTGGTGCCCGGGGGCCCCGGGTTTTTGAGGGGGACCGACTGGTGCAGCTGTAAAAAGGCGTGCCAAAAAAACATCTGCTGCTGCATCTCGCTGACTGCTCCTGACTTTTCCCGAGCAAGAGCACCTGGAAAGCCGGGTCTGACTGGGCAAGGGCCTCGCATTGAAGTATCAGCGGCTGGGGACTGCCACCCGCGGAGGTCGGGGCCAGCGTTGTCCAAAGCGTGCGGAGAAGGTGGGGGCGCAAACGCTATAACAAGAAAAACTTCGGGCCGGCGCTGGGTTGGGCGCCTGCAGCAAACGCAAGACGGCAGCCGCCACGTCGGGCAATTGGCTGTGTAGGACTGGCAGCACATCAGCCCAGGAACCCGGCCAGCGTCCGGGCACAGCCGGCTGCACTCCGGCGCTTTGGAGTACCGGAAGACAGCAAGGACGTCGCTGACATTCGGCACGGGCCCGTCAAGAAGCGCGCGCCGGCGCCGGGCAAGGCAAGAAGGCTGTTGGCATATGCGCGGCGGCAATAGAAATGAGGGCCGACCACCACGCGCGACACGCCGCGGCACAAGAGGCGCTTGCAAGTCATCTGGCACGAGCGGGCGCGGGCCCGGGCAAGCAAGCAGACAAACTGCGCGGCCTCCGCGCTCCAGCGGCCACCGTCTTCAAGTCCGACAACGACATCGGCGTGGCGCTGGCAAACCCGCGCTTGGCCGGCAAAGCCCAGGGCCGAGACGAGGGTCGTGTCAACCGCGAGCTGCACGCCAAGTACAGGCGCGCCACGGTGAGGAGATTGGATGGAGGGCACACACGTACCAAGGGTATCCGCGAGCTCGACGGTGGATGTAGTCTTCGTCGCGGGCACTCTCAAGTCGACGCAGCTCGCAGCCAGCGAGGCACCGCTCTTGCTGCCCGTCGCAACTCGGGCTCAGAACGGACTTCCATGCTAGGACGTGCTACAGCGTGACGCTCGGGACCTTGCTCAAGCTCATCAAGCCATTTTGGCTCAACAATTTGGCTCAGGAAGCTCTGGCGTAAAAAGGGCGAAAGCAGGAAAGTAGCCACGCCAACCATCGCGAACCATCCGGCCACAGGGGTTCGTCGGCCATGGGAGATCCGCCAAGTGTGGCCCATGAGACGTAAAGGTCATCAAGGAAGGCCGACACGCGTTCGCGATCGACAGCGGTCGAAGGCGCATAGGGCGGTGGAGCCCCAAAGCGAAGAGCGCCGGCATCAGGGGGTCGCATCGGGGTCTGGTGCTGGGGGGTGGGGTTGGGCCCCTGCCATGAAAAACGAAAGCGGCGGCGTCGTGAAAAAAATGGGAAGGTCAACCTCCATTACTGTCAGCATCATTTCTGTTATAGTGCGTGGCTCCCGTACAAGGTAACTTTCAGTGAGATACGACATAAACCCCTATACCCGTCTGAGGTGGGGCGACGCGTGAAGGTCTGCTTTGACGTCCCCGGCAAGCCCCTCCGGCACTTTGCGCCAGCCAATCCAGATTGAGAATTTCTAATTTTAGAAAATGGGGGGGGCAACCTAGAACCCTTCCTAACCAGACCCATTTCTTTTATTCACAATTTAGAAAATGAGGAGTGCCAACCCCATCATGGAAGGTGACATCCTTAGAAAAAACACGCCCAAAATGGGCTCACGGGCAAACCCTGACGACTATGCCTCTGACGCCCCCATTTGGTTTTTGCAGGGAACCTGGCCGGCCGAGACCGAGAGAGGCAGCACTGGCGGGGGGCAGCTGCGAAAGCAAGCAAAGCGGCGACCGCCTGGAGGGTATCTGTGGACGCGGGGTCGTCCACAAGCGGACGATCTCGGCGGTGTGCCCGCTGGGGCCGGGTGCAGCACCGCGGCGGGCCCGGTTGGAGCGGAGCAGAGAGCGGGAAAGGGTGACAGGGGCCTCCAGGGTCCAGGCCAGCAATGCCGGGTCGAGGGGCTCATAAGGCTGGGCCGGCCGCCAAACCGGATCAGTGAGATGCGGCGGACAGCTCGCCAAGGTGGACAAGTCGAGTGGCCCTTCCCGCTCGGCGTGGCGCTTCACCAGCAGGGTCGCTGGCGGCGTTGGCGCGGGCGCGCGGGGTTCCGAGGGGATGGCTTGGCGAAAAAGCTCCGCCCACTCGCCACGAAGGGAAGCCGACAACCGGGCCGCGAACACCTCCTTGGGGACACGGGGAGCGTCAGCGGGCCTATGAAGGAGCATGCGTGGCAGGAAAAACCAAAGCTTCCACGCGCGCTCCGCCTCGGCACCGTCTGGGGAGGCAGACTTATTGGCTTTGGGGGCGTGGGGGGTGGGGTTCACTAAGCATACACCATTACACAAAACAAATCGTAAACTAAACAAACACATTTTATTATCTGTTATTCATTTTTGCTGCAATTCAATCCAGGTCCGCCCTCCCCTTGGAACAAATCCAAGAAAGCCACTTTGTAGGGTGGTTTGGCTCACGTTTCCCAAGCGCAGCGGGTGGGCACGTACGGGGAGGACCTGTCATGACATGTCCAGAACAGGCTGGGAAAAAGGCAGCGTTTGTACTTTTTTGCAAACGGCGCCAGCTTGCGGTCCGCCGTTGATTTTTGCATGGCTGTACTAAATTCGATGGGGTGCGTGCCGCAGCATGTGCGCCTCCAAGCCAGGGTAGTTGTTGGTAGCTTCAAGGGCGCGCATGGACGCGCATGAATGCCAACGAGCCGTGTGATTCTGCGGCTTCCGTGCAGCTCGGGCCTCGGAAGCAGGAGGCTGTGGGTGTGCTAAGCAGCAGTTGCCACGCAATCAGGTTTGCCAGCCCATGGTTGGAGGCAGGCGCACCTGAGGTGGGGCCACAGTTGCATCGCCAGAGGCTGTTGTACTGGCTGAATCTGGCTGAGCGCAGCGCTGCAACAAGTGGACCTCATTGGTACCCGCATGTACCCGCATTTCCTCTTCATGAGATCGGCCAGGTGGGTCAGCGTGTGGTCTACTGCAGTGACTGCACGCTCACCGGCACCGTCCGCTTTGTGGGGCCCACCAACTTCTCCGAAGGAGAATGGATTGGAATTGTCCTCGACAAGCCTGCTGCTTGCCTAGATGTAGCGGTTACTTGCTTTCTGTTTTGTTTGCCTTTCAGCCTTGCCAGGCAAAGAGCTGCAAAGGTTTAAGTCGGGGTTTGCCCTTCCCTTGGGTTGGGCCATTCAGCAAAAGCAGGCAAGCCGGCGGATCCCGGTGTCGTCAGGTTGGCAAGAATGATGGGAAGGCGACGTGGCTTGCACGTGTCATCTACAGATTTGGTGGGCGGACCGGAGTTGCCTTTCTTGCAGCATGCATGGCCCATTTTGCTTGCCATTGTCGCCGAGTTCGCGGCAGCGCAATTTATCGCGCGCAATGTTATTTTGGTGGTGTTCCAACCGGAGAGTGCACAGCATCGTGGTTGGTGAGGTCAAGGGCAAGCAGTACTTCGACTGCCCTCCGAACCATGGCTTGTTCATGAGGGCCAAGGCCGGAGCCGGCTGACGCTGATGCTTTTCAACCCGCCCAGGGAACAGTTTGAGTCGGGTTTTCAATTGCTTCTTGGGTTTGGCTTGATACCAGCGCTCAGGTGCTGGTGCCAGAAGAGCTGGCAGCTGCGGATGTGGCAGAGTGGCTTGGCACTTGATATGCGGCAGCAATGCAATACATATATGTAACATATTACATATGTATCTGCACATATGCATCTATTCAACGGACAAGCAAGCGCAGAATGCGCATGTCATTGTAAGGTGACGAAGCATGAAGAAGCAACAAAAACAACGCAGTAATCAAAGCTTGGAGCCAATTCCACGCACGGACTGGGGAATTGCGCCGGAAACGAGAACCTAAGCTGTTGCCTTGGGATCTTGGAAGGCGCTCATGCAAGCCTTCCCCTGATCTTACTTGCCACTGGGACTAGGCTGCGAATTTTGCTTCGTCAAATGGGTTGGGCGGGGTGGGTGAGCAGGGAATGAGAAATGGCATGACTCCGAAAGCATCCAACTGGTGGTTTCCTTTAAGGGACGTTCCCCAATGTTGACCCAGGATTAATAAACAGGTCCCATTATTAGGGGGGGTGTTCCCGCCACAAGTGATGAATCCCCACTAACAGGGGACACCCCCCCATTAATTCACCAGGGGTTCTGCTTAATCCGGGGTTAACATTGTCAGCATGTCAAAGGAGTTGGGGGTGAGAGAACCGCAGGCCGGCGCTGGCTTCGCCGGCCTCGGAGCCGCGAAGTGGCCGGCGTGGCCGGGCGCGGACGGACCGAGGAGGGGATGCGAGGGGATGGGAGGGGTGAGCCGGGTGCGGTTTCGCCCACCCAGAGGTCAAAGGGTTTTGGAAACAAACTGGCAAAATGTATCATGATTCATCATGAATCATGCATGTCTTCAGTTAAAGAAAATAGAAAGCCACCAGGACAACCACCATTTTGGGAAAGTCCCCCAAAGAGGTTCACCCCTCATGAGAACCTTCAGACTCGCCAGGATTCGAGTCTCAAGACTCCACCCCGAAGTCCGGCACGGCACGCACCCGGCGGGCCATCCAGCCGCTTGGCCCAATTCAAGCGCCTCGAAGCTGAGTCTTCAGAAGGTCCCCTTGGGCTCAATCCCGTTCCTGTACTTTCAACTTGTTGGTCCCAGCCTCTCAGGCGAGACTTGAGCCCTTCCCATGGCCGAATTGCAGAGCCTCGACATGAGTTGTCCGAGTTATGGGGGTTGAGGGGCATCGAAGGGAGAGTTCTTGCAACAGTTTGGATGTCCCCACTGTGGATTCCGGCAAATGTTGCACTCGTTTAGCACTTCTGGCATGGGCTAAGGTCCATTCTCATTCTTGTACAGGGAGCCATGACCATAGGAGCCACCATAATATAAGGAGTTTTTAGCCTGGCTCACACACACACACGTGCATATATATATATAATTACACATATCTATATAAAGGGTATACATATATATATATATATATGTATATATATATATATATATGTAGACGCACTTGGCGGATGCGGCAAGGTCGGCAGCATCGCAGGAGATCCAGGGCGGTGGTTCTTCGGTCGGATCAACTGCAGGAGGTCTAAAGACTCTACTTAATCAGGGTTCCCTTAAAACAAGGCTAAACAACTAAGGGACTTTCCCAAAATTGTGATTTTCCTTGTGGTTTTATCACAAAGGGTACCCCACAAAACGGACACCCATATTTTGTTTGGGTGATCTTTCAAAGGGGACATGGAAACAACCCTGTGCGTTTCCTGCTATGGTTTGGAGCCCGTTCCAAAGGTTTGACATGGGGGGTGGTGAGAGTTTCCGAGCCAAAACTTGGCCAAGTTGCTTGAGGTTTTGTGTTTTGAGTGAAACACGTGTTTTTGAGGTCTTTTTGTTGCCCACATTCCAACAAGTGTTTTCAGAAATTGGCCCCAAGTCGCCAAACACTTCCTTGCCTTGCACAACAGATGGAAAAACATGTCCAAGCAAACATGGGCACGTCGGGGAGAAAGGGAGGTGCTCAGCGCAAAGCCCTGAGCCAGATTTTGCACGGATTCCTTCCCTCGTCTTTGTTTGCCAGATTGTCGGAGCATACCCCTGATAGAACTCCTTGCGACTGCTCCCCACCACTTATATATAGTGTCAACTTCCGAGCTTTGGAGCTGGGCTTTGCAATCATCAGGAAAGCAAGCCATCCCACCCATGATGGGCCTCTGACTCGGAGATTTGAGGAATCTCCGGGTGAAAGATGTGTAAAGAATACATGTCATTTCCTCCACGCATGGCTGGTCACTCGCATGGCGCTTGCCGCATTTGAGAAGTGGAACGCTGCTGAGTTGGCGGGCTGGCGTTTTGCATTTTCAAGGTCACCTCAGATGGGTTTGTCTCCACGAGGGGAGGGGGCTCAAAAGGTGTGGTTTGCACTAGTTATCGAATAGGAACCCAAACTGGTTTCCTCTTGTGCGTTCTTGTATGTTCTTGTGCTCCCTGGACGACATCGACATCCCCCAACAGCGTACTTTCAAGAATCCAAGACATGCCCAACTTGCTTGGAGAACGCTCCACCGAACGAGGAGCGGCTTTCCATCCAGGTCCCCGAGCAACAAGAGGCCATTGGCTTGCCGGTTTTCCGGTTGCCTGCGCATTTCCCCTCCGACCAGGGCAGCGCGCAGACCGCTCGTGGAAGACGAGGTTTTCTCCCTGACCCCGTGGTTAAAGCTCGAAGAGTCTCTGGTTAAAAGTGGGCACTCCTTGGTATCACTTGCATTCCCCTCCGACCAGACCTGGCTGCTGGAGCTGTTTCTCCTTGCCAGCGGGCGGGTTAGACAGGGAGGAAATCGTGGGTTTGTGGATCGCATTGTTGAGGAACAGTGTTTATGGTCCCTGAGAAGTGTAGATTTCCACGAGGGATCAATGTGAAGGCGTCTTTTTGTAGAGTACCCCCAAAATGCTGGTTTTGTTTTGGTTTCCCAATAAAGCCCAACCAAAAGCGGGTCCCCAAAAAGGCCCGGGCAAAATGATTTCCCCCCCCCCCCGCACCAAACCCAAAGAATCAGAGAGTTCTTTTGGACTCCTTTTGCAATTCTAGAATCCTGTTGGATTCCTTGGATACTCATTCCCGATTCAAAAGCAGTCTGCCCGCGTTGTTTCAAGGCAATCTTTTTCTCCTTCTGGACCTTGCGGGGGGGGGGGGGCCTTATTCATTTTATTCATTTTTAAGAATTCATTTTGACATATTTTGACCACATTAACGGAAGTTGCCGGAGCTATATTCGTCTTCCCCCCCTTTCCGTTCCACTGGCTTCCCCGCAGCGGGGGATCGGACCGGATCGGATGGCCAGGTGCTCCGCACCGCGCAGCCGCCCGTGGAGGAGCTGCGCAAGGCAGGGGCCAGAGATGGCCAGAGATGGCCAGAGGGTGGCATGGGTCAAGATGTGCCGAAGAGAGGGCCCAGTGGCGGGGGAAGTGTGGCGCCTTTGCTTTTTCTTTTCTTTTTTTGGGGGGGGGAAGGGTGCAGTTGCCCAGTGGCGCCCCTTTTTTTTGTTACTCGTTTTGGAAGGGGTTCTCCTTGAAACTCGACCAACCAGACAATTGGATGCCCGTTGTTTTTTCTTTTCCCATGGCCACTGGGCATCTGAGAGGGGGTTGTTTTCAAAGACCTTTCGAGGAAGCCTATGCCGCAAAATTGAAGAGCTAGGGTGATATACAGGTTTTAGCCATTGGTTCCATTTGCCAAGGTGCAATCTCGGCACATTTTGTTTGAGCCACAGCCATATTTTGAGCCAAACTGATTCGGCCCAGGAGCTGCGGACTGCAGCGGAGGAGAGAGATTTGGAGGCGCTGCGGCGGCTGTTGCCCTTTGCGACCCTCCAGGGTGTCGCAGAGGCCAGGGATTTCGCGCAGGTTGGGTTGGGCTAGGAGAGCTACATGTTTTCTGCCTTGTTTGTGGTAAAGGTGTAGCTCCACCAATTGGACAGCAGGAAGGTAAGGTGAATCGGTGAATTGTGCGTGTATTCTTGTGGCAGTGAGGGTGTTGTTTGTGTTTTTGTTTGTTTGGAGAGGGGCGCCCTTCATTGGGAGTGTTGATGGGGCCAACTCTGGATAAGGTTTCTTGCTAAGCCTTGTGCGCGCTGGAGTCGCATTGGCCGGCAGAATGTGGGCATCTTAAATCGGAAAGGGTTTTGGCAGGCCTCTTTGACGAGTGAGCACGGTTTGGGTATTCGAGAAAATTAGAGGTTTCTTGTCGCACCCGGGAAATGGAGAAAGAGGCCGCGGATACAAATGCTCATGAATAGTGAAACTGAAGGAAGATCTTGACTAACAAGAACGGGCAGTCAATGGACGGATCTCAATTTTACCATGCCATCCCATCAGTCAGCCCTCGTTGCTGATTGACTTTTTTGGTCAGCGGCATGCTGACCGCTTGGCCCTTTGACCGCACCATCTGCCGCTTCATGACCCTTACCCAGCCAGGCCGAAGTGGCAAGTGCCAGACACATCCTCGATTTCGAGGCGAGGAATCTGTCTCTTGAAGGAGTGGCTTGCAAAAGAGGGGTCAAGGTTTGCTTCTGTTACCTTGAGGCAACTTCGAAGGAAGCTTGCGTTTTGCAACATCTAGCGAATTATTTTGGAAACCGTACATTCAGATGTGCGCTTAGGTGTCCTAGTTCTAGGGAAACAATTTATTTGCGGGAAAGGCTGAGCTTCTGCTTGCCTTTGAAGCCATTTGCCTTTAACGTATCTTCCAAACCCTTTGGAGGCTGCTCCGAAAGACCCCCATTAAAGCAAGAGACGGCGACAAAATGACATAGGTTGACAATTCATAGGCCACGTGCCGGCCATGGCAGACATGCGTTGGGAAATGTTCACAAGCAATGTGTCGTTGCAGTGCCGTCAGCTGCTGTGAGGTTGTGCCGGGACATGTTGCCAGGTGATGTGTCACAGTGCATCGACAGCAACACATCAGGGTAGAATGTGGCTAGCAACCTAAAAGACCCTCGGAATTTCGAGTCGACGTTCGATTTATTCGCCTGCAAGTAGTGCACACCTCTTGAGGTCCTGTTTTCTTTCAAGTTTCAAGTGCAAGGCCCAAACCTGAAGGTCGGTATTAGCCAGGCCACACTTCAAACCATCTCCGGCCCCAAGCTGCCAGCTGCCAAGACAGGTGCAAGCGGCTCTTTTCCAGCAGCTAGAGTTGGTGCACAACAGCTTGCAGGCGTGCGGTTGGTTTTGCATTGCTGGCTGCCCTCTTCCTTATGCCAGGCGTGCAATAGCATCCCGGGGCCCATTTGTGACCACAACCCGTTGGGGAGGTTCTCAAAATGCCAGATCTTCTTGTGGTTGGCATGCAAAGGGAACCCAAAAGGAGAACCACCATTGGGGGTCCCCTGACGCACACCCATTCAAGGCCCTCTTGCTGCCGAGCGTACAGGACATCTCACAGAACATCCTGTCGCCAAGTGCATCGCCAGCGAGCGCAAGGCGCATCGACGGCAACCCAACCATTTTGAGGGGTCCCCTGTTTGAGACAAACCCCTATGTTCCACATTCTGCTACATGCCTGGCGGCCCCTCTGATAAACTTTGTCTGTTTGGGTATAATCACCAGGCTGGGAGGTCTGGTGGTGCACCACCCATCAGTCCTTTGGAGGGCTGCTGGCAAGGAATTGAGAGTAAGCACCGCCTCGTCTGTTCCACATGGATCTTTGTTCTGCCTCGCTTTTTCAGGCCAAGCGAAGCGCACGGACCCCAGCCGGCGAGACGTTCAGTTCCAATGCGGAACAAGTCAAGGCTCCACACATGCCGGGGTAGGAAACCGACTGGCCTTCTGGAGGCTTCAGTTCGATGACAAATTTCAGGTACACCTTGAGTTGTTTCAGAATTGCATGTGTGAACGGTTGCCCGCCTCAATTCCCTCTATCAACCGTGTTTTAGGTGATGGAACGATGCAGGATGACGCGCGACGAAGCATGAACTCAGACTTTCCAACCTTCCTGCCCCGTGATTCAGGTTGACTCTGAATCCGTCTGCGTCGTTTGCGTTTCTCAACACCTGGGGATCATTTAGCCTACTTGCTGGGCCAAGGCTTGGCAAAGCCCAACTTGGGCCAGTGCCAGAAGGAACCCATGAGGATCTAAACTGCGTTCCCATGGTTTTTTCATTTGAATTAGTTGCAAGTCGCAACTGTTCACACTTTGATTTGTCAGTTTGAGAATTTCGTCCTTGGTTCCAACCGTCTTTCTGCCTGCCTGCCTTGCAAAATTCGGCCCTCGCCTCTCGCAGGCCCTCGGAAGAACTGAGCGCCATGGTCACGGCGGCGGTGTGCGCGCCCCAGCGAAAGCCAGCGGGCGAGCAGGAACAGCCCCCCCCCCACCCCTCTAGAAATCACTAAGCTTCTATGAATCTTACACGTCCTTCCTAAGGTTTCCTCTACTTGAAGGGGCATGGTACTTCGGAAGTGGGTAGCAAGCAATGGTTCTCACCCACTTGCCATGGTTGTAAGTCTCCGGAGTGGGTTGTGACCAGGCTTACTAACCACTTGCCCCTTTAAGTACACTTTAGGCCGCTACTGGCGGAAAGCCACCACTTGCTCGCCGAATGCATGGGCGGGGTGCGCATCGGCTGAGGAGAGAAGCCACGGCGGAGGTTTTAGCAGAGCTGGCCACTTTGCGCAGGCCTCAGCCAGCCACCTGGGTGTCACCTGGGCGGCTCGTGTTTGTTTGGATTTGTGTCGGGAAGTTGTGTGGTTCGAATGGCTTGAAGAATCTCAGGACTTTCCGAAGTCTTCGTTGCAATGATAAAACCATATACGTAGAAGGCGGCTCAGGCAAGCGAGCAGCGAGTGCATGGCTTTTGGGCCGCCATCGGTCGCCCATGGACCTGGGGTTGGTGCCGCGGTGAATTTTCAGTTTTGTGCGACTTGCTACCCTTCCTCTCCCAATAACATGGCACCTGACGGGGGATCCCTTCAATTGTATTTTTTCTCTTTGGTACTAGTACCCTCCACGTGCCATGTTGCTGGAATGAAGGATGAGTAGGACTGCGAGCTGTCACGGTTTGTTTCTTTGTTTCCTGCTCAGCCAGCCGGGTTTGTGGATGGTTTACTCCCCTACTGAAATGGAATAGGAGTTCTGCGTAGTGATCTCGCGCTCTCGAGGCGCTCGCAGCTGCATTCAGCTGGGCCTCCTGTGCAGGCCTGACCTGAAGACGTTTGAAGGCAAACGCGCAACCTGGAAGCCAGAAGCAGTCGGTTTCACGTTTCACAGGACGACATGCACACACACACAACACAAAATGCAGATATCTGTGTATATGTGTAAATTGGAAGTTCGTGCATGAATAAAGTGGGGCTTCTTGAGCGTATCTTGAGCTACCAGCATGTGATTGGTTTTGGCCCTCTGGGGTTGCAACTGGAATCCTGGCGTGGTGTGGTTTCCTGGCCTGAAGGGCCTACAATGTGTCACCATGGGGCGCTCAAGGCGTGCTGCCTCGCATGGCGCCTGAGGCGGCCATCAGCGACGTTCCCTGCGCTGACGAGGACGGATTTGGCGTGGATGTCGCCTCAATGGACAGCGCCTTGGCAGCCAAGGGATGCCCGGTCGACATCCTGGCAGGTCTGCAAAAGGGACATCCCAGAATCTGTTCACGACTGTGGATGGACTAAATGCGAGGACTGCTTGGTGGAACCGCTGGATGAAAATGGCTGCTGTGCGCCAGGCTCTATTCGCCACTGTCACTTGGTAGGTGGCTCATAGATTCCAGGCTTCATATTTCAACTAGATGACCCCTATAAACCCATCCCCTATGGTTTCCTGTAACAAAGAACCACTCGGTTCATTCCCCACACCTGGGTCCTTTCCTACCCATCGCAGCGCGGCCGTCGCTTGAGCCGAGGGCCCGGCCCGCCACTCGCCACCCAAAGACCCAGCCCGCCACTGGGCCGCAAGTTCAGACGGCCTGAGGTGACCTGGTCGCTTGGCCTGGGATGCATGTGACGGATCTTCAAGGTGTTGGTACCATGGGTGTCCTTTTAAGGCTTGTTGGGTTGGACGTTTATAGATTGTTTTCAGGTTATTTTCCAGTGCCATTGATTTTTCCAGAAGGTCACCTATGTGCACGTGCATTTTCTGTTATTTTCGCTCACTGCGCCGCCTGCCACTTTCTCTGAGGCCAGAGCCGCGGCTTGAGGAGGAGGGAGAGAAGAGGAGCAAGAGAACTAGTGCCTCGGCAAATTGTGGCTTCAAAGCGGTAGCTAAAGCTGCAACTGTCACCAGAGTCACTTATTTGGGGCCTTGCCATGCTTCCTTTGGCCCACCTTTGGCCCGCCTTTGGCCCACCTTTGGCCCGCCAGTTGCCGATCCCCCGAAGCAATGCGGTTTAGGACAGAAGACGAGAGTGGATGAGGACAGACAACCTGGATGCTTCGAGGTTTTTGCAAGCTGTCGGCCGAAAGAAGGCCGTGCCAATAAGCCCACTTTGCACAGGGAGGCCAAGCGATCCTTGGTGGCTCCCAGCCATCCCCTTAACCTTTTAGCTTTTTAGCTGTGTTTAGTGATAGTTTCCATTTAACCCACTAAAAGTTAGTCACTTCTAGCGGGGGATCTGAGGGCAGCCCAGGATCTTGATCTAACCGCGCGCAGATTTTTCTGGGTTTCGGGCCCGCAGGAGCCGGAGAAGTCGGAGAAAGCAGAGCCGGCTGATGCGGAGGCCGGACATAGCCGAACCATTTTGCAACTCAAAGCCCTTTGGGGGCTTTCTTCATTTGCCACGTCCTAAAGCCAGCCCCCCCCCCCCTCACAAAAAAGAAAGCGTTAACAACTAGTTTCTTGCAGGGGCCAAGTCTGGCCAGGGTAGATCTTTCAATTCGCATGTTCTCTTTCGAAGAAGTAGATGTTCCTGCACTGCACTCACCACCCAATGAGCCACTCGTCAAATCATATCATATTCGCAAGTTCCCCTCGGCGTGGCGCGGTTTTTGCACTGTCGAAGGTGTCGGTTACCCTGGATCCGGAAGTGGACTCCGAGCAGCCATGGGCTCGGAAAGCCGGAAGACAACTGGACGTGTGTGGGGGGTTGGTCGGCTCAACACATTTTTGTGGGCTGGGGGGATGTGGAGCCAGGGATTGGGAGGAGTGATATCTGATTCGTGATGAGCAAGGCAGCCAAGAAGGATGTTTGAACCCGGCGAGCCTCATGGGATGCACTTCGGGCGCCAGGGGCTACGGTTGAACGCATTTTCGTGTTCGGAGTTCGTGGCGCGGAAAGCAAGCTCTCATGATAGCTCACTTTGCAAAGGTGAACGGTTCCAAGAATTCTTTTCATTGCGCTTGTAACCATATTTGGCCGAAGCGTCCTTTCACAAAAGTATTTTTTGGCGAGCGCCTGGTACCGTGCAGTTTCCACCACGAATACTGGCCCTTTGCCGAGAAGAGGCCGCTGCCCAGGAGTCTTGGCAAGTGGAACCGGGCGGTGAGCGTGCACCACATTGCCACTACCCTGCAGGAGGCGACACGGCGAATTGAGAGGGGCGAATCGAGTGAACTCCTGGACCAGCCGTTCCATGGGTCTTGAAGACGACGTTTGTTTGGAAGGTGACCCAAGCCCAAAAAACCTTGATCAGGCGCTTTCCCACCATCTCCCCTTGAAGGTCCAAGACATGTAAGGGAACACCACAGTTTTCGACCCGTTGAAAGATATGCTTGTAATTGTTCGAGGGCACCCATTTTTTGCGGTTGCACAGAGAAACCAAGAGCAAAACAGGGGCACACCCATTTTCTCACTTCCCGATTGGACTTTAGTCACTTCTCAGGGTTAGACCATGTATTTTAGTGGTAAATAAATCGGTTTAGTCACTTTTTTTGGCCAACCCGCTCAAATCAGAAGCTTGAATGGGTGTGTGTGTCAGGGGACGCCCAGAATGGGTTCTCCTTCTGGCTTCCCTTTAAATTCCCGAAACTAGTCACTTTTCATGGTTAAACCATTTATTTTAGTGGTGCATAAATCAGTTTGGTTACTTTTTGCTGGCCAACCCGCTCAGATCAGAGTGGCAAATCGAAAGTTTGGTCACTTTTTTGGGCCAACCCACTCAAATCGGAAGTGGGATTTTGGACGAACCCAAATGGAGGGCTGGTGACCTGGCCAGGAGATGGCAGCTGCGGAGCTGCAGCCCGAGGCCAAGGTCTACGAGTGCTGGCCTTAGATGTGCAAGCGCATGCATGTCTGTATAACGTATGTATGTAGCGCACACACGCACACACACACACACATATATATATATATATATGTATGCATATTATATCATCATACAATATGTATGCATCACAATTCAATCATATATATATATATATATTTATACACGCATTTATACATATTAACATACTGACATATACTGACGTATATGTAAGTCGTTATTTTTGTTTACCTGCTATTGTGTTTATTCAATGATCTGCATCCATCCTTGCCAAGGCTCTCGCTTGAGCGAACGAAGGCTCACGGGGTGTAGAAGGGGTTTGCGAGGCTACCTGCCATTGTCTTTTGGTGCTCGTTTGAGCCACTTGTTGCCCCGAGTGCTTGATTGACCAAGCTGAGCCAAGATTACGGACCACAGGCGTTCCGCGCGCGTTGCAAAGTTAATTGAATGGATCATTTACGCTTTTCTGCACACATACATACATACATATATAATAGGTATATGGGGAGAGAAAGATGGAGAGAGCGGGGGGGGGGGGCATGGGGCCTGCATTTTTGCAGTCATTCTCCAACAAGTATACATATATATATATAGATACATATTTCATTGCACGAGATACATGTACACACACATATGCACACACACATATATATATATATACATAGATATGTATACATATATATATATATGCATATCTACATATACGCAAGAGGTCGGAAAGTTGGCGGGGAAGTATGCCAAGGATCGAGCCAGACGTCATCCGCAAGAAGGGCGAGCAGGTGGTTTGCCCCAGGGACGGCAGGCGGTGGAATGGCCATCTTCGCCATGGTCAATATCACGTTTGCACACCGAAGAGAGGGGGGGCGGGGGGGGGGGGGGTGGGCTGGTGTGGGGTGGTCGAGTTTCAAGAAACCGTCAAGAAACAAAGCTCTTGAATGTTTTGGATCCAAGCAAAAGCGTCAGAGCTCTTTGGTTATCCCAAGCTTCCGTGCACGCAGGCGAGTTGATCGGCGGGAACGATGGATTGTTGCTGGCTCAAGGTCCGGTTGAGCTGCGAACAGGCTACCGGTCTCTTGAGCCTAGGCGCGCCAACAAAGCGAGGGACGGAGGCAGCGAGTCCCCGAAAGCCCAGAATCGACGCAAAAGAAGAAGCCAATCAAGGCAACCAGGCTAGAGTGCAAGCTAGCAAACCCCTCAGATCTTGCGTCAAGAACGGCATGCTTGCTTTGATTTCACTTTTGAAGCCTGTGACAGGAAACACTTAAAGGCAGCATCTCCAACGTGCATCCGACTGAGCAAATTCTCCCGAAGCAGAGCCGCCAAGTCATTCATAGGTCCGTGCAAATGGCGCGTCTCGATCTCTGGGTGTGGCTTTTGGCGCTGCGATGGAGCCCCTTGCCTGAAGCTGCAGAGGCTGATTTCCGATTCAAAGGTTGGTTGCCCGTGATTGCCAGGCGGATCCAGGCGAATTCTTCCAACTGCTCTGGCATGCTCTGGCCCACATCCTGGAGGGAGCTGCCAGAACATCTCTTTAGCGTTGTTAGGGGCTAAGGCGGCTTGGTTTAAAGCCTCTTTTTCAGCTCTATCTGCCGCGAGCTCTTCAGGGCCCCCGGCATAGTGGGGCAACAATCGGCCCAGGCTTTGCAAGATTGTCCTAAACTCTTAGGGCTGTCTGATTGCGACATGTTTTGCCCGGATCCTTCTAGGTCATGCTAGGTCGCATCAAGAATCGTTTAGTGGCACCCGCTGCCCCTGCGCCAGTCGGCGAAGCATTTGGGGACGGCGCTTCGGATCCGTTTGTTTACTTCGTGGTTGTCATGAGTCCGAACCCACTGTCCGGGCTGTTCGCTTGACCCGGGAAATGACAATCTCGCCATATCGCGCCTGTTGAACAGGTCACGGTTTGTTCAAGACCAGTTAGCTTCCAGGTGCTTTCCCAGTTCCATGTTAGTGGGAGGAAGATGGAGGAAGTGTCAAACCATGTTTGATTCCCGCCCTGTCTGGGCTGGACTGCTTTGACACATGCTGCCACCACTTGCCCAGCCGCCTGGTTTGTTTGGCCTGGAGTGGCTGGTTTCCCACCCGTCGTTACGTTTTTCGCGGACGCCTGCTTTTCCGACTGCTCAGGATTGCTTAGCGTGTCATTTTAACATTCCTGGTTCACAAGCATCCGGGAGGGGGGGAGCAGGCTGGTGGGGTGGATAATAAATAGGTGAGGCGTTGGCAAAAAAAGCGTTCCTTTCTTCCTATTGTTGACCCCCACTAAATCCAGGGAAACACCACCCTATGAATACACTGGGGTTGATTAATACAGGGTCAACATTATGGCCAGAGGTCAAAGCATCGCCTTTTCGGACGCCTGAGGTCTGGCGTTGCCTGTGCTGCAGAAATGGTCCTGCATGCCTTTGCCCGGGAAATGCCATGGCCACCGAGAGCAGCTGGCAGGGGGGCCCGAAACAAGTCATGCGAAGGTTTTTGCCTTTTTGAAGAAATGATGGGTTCCACTATCTACATGTATATATATATATACATATACAAATAAATAAATATATATATATATATATAGATACACAGTTCTTCCACAGGCCTGTGCAGGTAAACCAGGGAACTACCCAAAGCTACGAGGAAAGTGCTGGTTACCTACAAAAGTGGGGCAACTGAGTCATGTTTCCAGAGGCCCTGACTGCAAGCCCCCGGATGGCCAGGAGGCTCGCACGATGCAGTTGTGCTGCCCAGGGTGGGAGGGATACACGTAAGGCAAACCTTTCCAGGAGGTTCCTTTTCTTGAAGAGATCCACCAAGCCCCCTCCGAGGTAGTGACACCCTGGTGCATAGCCTTCATCCCGCACGTGGTGCACCATGTGACAATGTGTGGGCACTGCACATTCGACGAAACATGTGTCCCCAGTTTCGCGCCACGTTGGGGGTCGATACCCGGCCAGGTTTCGTTTTGAATCAACTCATGTCTTGACTTTACGCCACTTGCGTCTCCCGATAGGCTCGCGGCACCGTTTTTGGTGGACTGGGACGGCGACGGGTCGCATGACCTCCTCGTGGGGGAGAACGACGGCACGGTGAGGCAGCGGGGTTGATGTTCAGAATCCGGCTTTGCTAATTTCGTATGCGGAGTGCCCGGAAACGCGACCTGGCACATGTTCAAACTGAAGCCGAGCCGTGTGTTTTCACTCCAGCCTAAGTGGCAACAACATGACAAGCAACAACATGCAACAACAAATCCCAAGCAGTGTTCCTGAAAATGTTCACCACAGAAACCGTTACAGGATGCATCGGTGTGAGTTTTAGAACGGCAAGCTTTGCGACCCGCCCGATAGAGGGGTAGGGGGCGTCTTACTCGTTTGGTGGGGGGGCGGGGGGTGGGGGGAGGGGGGGGGGGAGCGCTTGTACCTGCTGTGGGCTTGAAGAAGGCGGGGTGTGTACACATCCGTTCCCGGAAGGGGAGGGAGTCTTTTGAGTCTAAGGCCGCTTTCAAAAGCTATCAAAAGCTGTTTTGGCCAAAGTCTTTCGAGATTTCGGCCAGAGACTGTTTTTGGCGCAGAGCCAGAAAATAAGCAAGGTCAGCAAGTCCATTGCCAAGACGTTTCACCCCGTTTAGCATGTGACTGCTGCAGCAATCGGGGGGGAGGGGAGAGGTGAGGTGGGTGGGTCTTGCTGACCAAGACCAAGCAGATGAAAAGAACTACTGCGGAATTTGTGTTTTGGCTCAACGTGAGATTCTGGTGGAGGGGCGCGGGTGCCCCTGAAGGTACTACAAGGAGGTCAACGGCAAGTACTTCATCCAAAGCGGTGCCGGGAACCCCTTCCGCGCGCCCAGGAAGCAGCTGGCGTTAGGAGCTTGCTAGACTTGTCTCGGATCGTCAGAGTTAGAATCAGGATATGACTAGTTCATTTATGTACGCTGCGAGGGCGGCTCAAATTGAATGAAATTGGTTTCAAGGTTTCCTTTACCTAATTAATTTACCTCCAGTTGTCATCCTCGAAAGACCCACGCAAGTGAAATTGCTCGTCGGCTCTTGCTGGGCAATCCCAGTTTCTCGCCTTTGTTTGCATTTGCCCCTATAAGGAGGAAAAGTGATGTGCCCTGCGTCGGGTGAAGTTGCATCGTGCTGATTGTGGTGGTGGCAAGGGCTTTCTAACCCCGGATATAAAATTTGGGTCTGGCCAAGGGGCCGCGGAGCCATTGAAGGAGAGCGAGTTGTTCCGAAAGCTTCACAAACCCGAGCCTCAGCACCCCCGAAAGAGCTGCACCCTGTAACAATCCACAAGGTGCGCATGCCAAGGAACATGTTGGACACAAAAGGGGTCAAACGGAGACTAGGAACCTACTGGCGCCTGCCTGGTGCCCCATGGAAAGCCAATGGACCAGCCATTTAAACGGTGACTGCCCCTTGCCGCTTTCGACGGCGCGAAGCACGTTGGCTCGAACAGTCTCAGCCACCTGAAGGGTAGAGGGTTGCTGTAAGCCACAAAGTCTAAACGGAATTGTGGGAAATCAGAGAGGCCCGAAAATAGGGGTGTTCCTTTTGGTTTCCCTTGCAATCCACCTGAAAAGGGTAGCCTCAAGCAAAATTCCTGGAGTTGATCATTCAGGGTATGTGCTGTTGTTTGACACCTGGAACGAACCCTAAGCCACCCCAACACTCCCACAGCCTCAACGTCCACCAACCCAGCCTCAACGCCCATCCCAAAACCAAGCACCACTCCTAGCCCCTTGGTCAGACCCAATTTGTTTTTGTAAGCGGGTCAATGAATTCGAGGAGTTGATCATCCACGCAAAGCAAACCCGCCATGTTCGGCAGGTGATCACCGCAGCACCTCGCCGGAACGGCAGCTACTCGGCCGCCACACCGGTGGCTGTGGACTTCGACGGGGACGGTGAGCTGGACCGGGGGAGGGGGGGTTTGGCGGGTAGTGCCCTTTTACACCTTTCTTGGGGGAGGGTCCCCCTGACGGACGGGCTGAGTGACGTGGGTAATGGCCATAGTCATAAGCCCACAAAAGCCCAAGTAGGCTTCAGGACGTGGAGTTTCTTTTGCCCGAGGGCTTGACACTTCTTGCCACCATGTTAGAGGTCAATTAAAAATTAAAAGGTTTAGGCTTCATTGGAACATGTCCAGGTCCTTTGGGCAGGTGTGGCTTGCCGCTTCAAAGGTCCACCTTGCGAATGTGAAGGGACGGGGGCCAAGGTCAGAAACGTGGAAGCTGACACTTTGGGGCAACCCTGGTAGGCGGTTCCAAAAGTGTCACATTCAAACTCCTGGGTTTTGTGGTGTATATTTGTATTTTAAAATGAATTTATAGAAATCCAGATATTAGACAAGATACGAAAGGATGATAATAGAAATTATGAGGTCTCTTGGCGTCTCTTTTTACCAGTCTTCTCTTTATTTTTGTCTGTCTTGTTCCATCCTTTCTCCACTCTATCTCTCCGGGTTTTGAAGAGGCAAGCATGAAGAGAAACGATACAAAGACATTGGCCAAGTGACAGACATTTTTGGGTTTTAGAGCAAGGACACCAAATAAAATGTCAAGGGATACATTTTCATATCTTATTTACGTCACATCCTGTCCATCATAAAGAGAATTAATGTAATAGGCTATTTCCTCATCTTGAATTCTTCTTTGGGACATTCTGTAGCCATGAAAGGAATAGCATTATATTATTTCCATAGCTTTTCATCTCTTTTCTCTTTGCTGACTAGTGGCAAAGGAAACAGGAGACGACCAGATGAAAAGAGACCTATCCCTTCCCCACCCATTCACTGTTGATGATTGATAGGCTTCGAGGGGATAGGTGAGACGACGGTACGAAGGGATGGAAGAAGTCAATTAACGCCAGGCTGCTACCAAAGTCTTGACAGTTCATCCAAGTTCTCAGGGTCTTGTGTCCCAAGCTTGCAGGACACCTTGAAGGGGAAGGTTTCGTTTCAAGTTAACATCCTGAGCGAGCATCCCGCGCATGGTTCCCCATGAGCGGCTTCCCAGCTCGATTGTCTCTTCAAGCATTGATCGCTTTCTTACATGAGCACTGCATCTGCTGCACGTGCAAGGGTCTCTTTGTTCTTTGGCATTGTATGTGAAAAGCTGACAGATGCTGACGGCACTGAGCTTTTTCTGCCTTTGTACTGTAAGGATTGCTTGCAAGGTCGTTGGGGAATGGGAGAAGGAACTTCAACGCTTACCAGGTCCTACCAGGCATATTGAAAGCGGCAGCGCGCCAACATGCGTCCGCATGTGGTCAGGAACTCGTTCTGTCCGTAGAGGGACGGATACGCTACTTCAAGCGGCGCCTTGGCCTTTAGGCGGGAGCTTGGGGGAGAAGTTGGCATGGAGGGTCACTCTTGTGGTTTGCCATCGTACGTTTCCCCCAGAAAGGTTATGCGACCAAACCGTGTTTAATGGCAATCGCTCAGGTACAGCATATGTGTTAGGACGATGCATGACAGGTCCTCTTGTATTTCAGACAGCCACTTGTAAGATTTGCAAAACCTAGATTGTGCCAAGCGCTGGTAAGATAGCATGAGAAGGATTGACAAACATCAATCCGCCTGTGCGGCCAACTGCCTGAGAAATCGGGTCCGTCCACAGCACTTTTGTCAGGAAACTGGCATGGTGCAACCCTTTAGACAGACAGCCTTGGTGTTGAGAATGTGCTGCGCTAAGACTTGCAGATTTAAGCCATTTCGCTTGGGTCTTGCTGGTTTAATGTGGCTTGCATGTGCCCGGGTTAAACATGTTTCAACGAGGGGTTGGCCCACCCCCCAATCACCCAACCTTCACCAGCCTTCTTCTTCCCAGGCGGGGCGGGGAGCTGTGGGAGGTTGCCGATAGCCCCTTCAGCAGCATCAGGCGCGCGGCAGGGAGGCGTTGGGCATGGTTGAGCGCCAGATTTCCAATCAGCCAATGGATGTAGGGCTTCTGATTGAACAACTCCGGATGTGGGTGGCTTCTTGTAGCGGGGGATTGGTCAGTCCCAGGGTCCCTCGGTGAACACGGGTGCGATTGAGACGCGTTTTTTGGTCTTCTTTTCTTGTTGCCATGGCTTGAAGTTTGCTGGCAAGGGCACGGTTCTACACTTGTGTGACGCATTGTCACACCTGCCACGACCTCGCCTGGAGAGTTACACAAGCCTGCGTGAGCGTGCATGATGTATTGTACCCAGCCTGTACGCATGAGCTCGGTTGCTGGCTGGTGAGAAGTGGCAGGGAGCGGTTACCCGCGCCGGACCAGCGTTCACCTTCTCCAAGTCGGCGCTTTCGCCTCGGCGCTTTCGGCCCTGAGGTGCAGCTGGTTGATTTGCCGCTTCGATGCGCTCTGGCAGCAGGAGGTGTGTTGGTCGCTGTCTAGAGCGCACACATTTTTTTTAAATAAAGGACAGATGCATATAAGAGCAAACTGTAAACGTGCATGTTTGGAAAGGTGAGTTTCTATCCCATGTGCTCGATACGAGTGTTTAGGTTGATCCACTTGAGGTGAAGAGCTGGATGGGCTGGATTAAGCCGGGCTGGATTTATTTAGATTGAATTGGAAATGGAGGATGGACGTATGAACGGATGGATGGAAGCCGTCGAGGGCTCACGAAGCGGTGACCAGGCGTTGCTTTTCCGCCATGGGAAGGGTTGACGGGTTGACCAGCCCCAGTCACCAGAAATGTTCGCACGGATTCTCGCAATAGTTCTCCGGAAAGCTGCCTCGAAGAAGCTTGAAAAACGGGGTGGTCCTGTAGGGGGTTCACGGATGTTTGAAAAGCAGCCGGGGCTCGATTCCCACTTTTTCGGGCTGGACTGTTTTGACATGCTGCCGTTCCACATTGCCCGGATGCATGCTTTGCCAATTGTTTGGCCTTGCTCTTTCGGGAGGGGGGAGATATGGACAGGACTTGTCTAAACCAGCTGATGGACGGGCAACATTGGCACACACGCTTGGCGTTTTTCTCACGCGGGAGTCGAGTTTTTCTCTGCGGTTTTGAGGTGGCGGATTGGGACGGAGATGGGGACATGGACGTAGTTGTGTCAGAAGGTCGAGGCTTGGGCCGCGAGCCAAATCCAACGCGAGCGCATAATATCCGACGCGGGCGTTGCCCTTAGGGAGTCCAAAAGGAAGACTCGGGGCAAGCCGTTCGCTGTCCTGTCATGACTTGAGCTGCTCCTGAGTTCATGGACTTTAACCACTTTTTGGGAAGACTATTTTAGTGGTAAATCAGCAGTTTGGTTGTTTTTTTTGGTTTGTGGGGGGTGGGCATCAACTCATTCAGCGAGGCTACCATGAAGCGTGTCACATCTAAGTAAAGTGGAAGTTGTGCTCCGTGCTGGGTATAGTAGTGCAGGCCTCGCTTACTTCGAGAATTCCAACGGCGCGATGATTCCCAGGACCGCAGCCAGTCCCTACCGAGTTCTCGCGCGATCTTGAATAACTTTAATCGTCGAATTTGAGGCATGACCCTTTGTCATTAAGGAAGAGGCGCGAGCTGCAGCTGTTACATTCCCTTCCCGGGTCGCAGGAGCAGGGAATTGCACAGGAATCCATGTTGTCAAGAGACCAAATGTGAAGCTCCTTGAAGTCTGGCAGACCGGTTTTTCGTAGAAGGGGTGTGGCAAGGCGTGGCAACCGGAGTGGCAGGACCGGTGGGAGCAATCCATTCCACGATGTCGTGGCAAAGTATGTGGACAACCATCGTGGCTGGGATGGCTTCTACAGCTCGTGCCTCGTGCATCCCAGTGGTTGGTTTCCTTTGGACGGGGACGCAAAGGGACAGCCACGATTTGGGCACCTGGAAGGTTTTCCCCCCAATGGCTGTCACCAGGCCCCAACATTGCCCACAGATGGTGCAACAATTCGCCAACCATGTGACCGCCTTTGTTTTGGGGGTCCTTGTTAGTGGTTCCAGGCTATCCCACGTGCCTTTGGGGGGCCCTCCAATGTTTCACACCCATGACGCAGTTTGTTTTGGCGCCTGCGGTTGGGGGGCCTTCGCGTGGGGCCAAGAGCGATAGGCCTGTTGTCCCGTGTAAAATTGACATCGACCAGTTCTGCCCACTGGCGCTGTGTTTTTTTCTGGCTGTTTGCTTGGATCTTTGGATCGTTTTTGGACTTTGGCATTTTTTTGCTTGAAACAGCTCGGAGTTTCCATGCACCCACCAGAAGCTGTCTCAAGTTTGGGGGTTCAATCAACAGCAAGCAAATGCTGTTGGATCTCCTTGGTGTTCCCTTCCTTTTCAGCCCTTTTCGTCGACCGACTGGGTGGGTGCCGTTAAGGGGCCGTGACCCGAGGCCTTGCATGGCGGACTGGGACGGGGACGGGGACCTGGATCTGCTGGTGGGTCAGGCGCGGCGATCGGAACCGCATCCGCCCTGAACAAAACGGAAACCGAGGCGACTTGAAGGGGTAGCAACCATAGGTACAACCCACTTAGGGAGACTTGTAACCATGATATGTAAAGTGGGTGGTAAGTGGCTAGTAAGCCTGGTGAGAGAAAAAACCACTTACCATGGCTATAACCTCCGTTCAGTGGGCTATAACCAGGCTTACTAAGCGCTTATGGGCAACAACTATGGTTATAGCCCACTGACGTATCCGATCGCTGTATTCTCACTCCCTGAGTTTATGGGCTTGAAGACAATTTTGGGAAGACAATTTTGTTGGTAAATCAAGAGTTCGGACTTTTTGTTTGCCCCGCTACTCAAGACAAGTGAGTATTGGTCCAACCACTTAAACATCACGGAAAAGATTGTTGTGCAGCCCATTTAGGTGGTACACAACAGGTTCAGAGTTTTGCTGACCAACCCACTCAGGATCAAGCTCCTTTAGTCCTCCTTTTGATTCCCCTTTGCTCAAGCAATTTTGCCCAATGGTGCCACGGACACATGCGGAAACAAGCTGGTTCCATGACAGTGAGCTTCTTGATGAGTTCTCAAGACAACTTTTGGGGTTCGCTTCCCTTTAACCGCCAGAGATTTAGAGTAGTCTTGAGGAGTTTCTTAGACGGGCTTGTCTCAAAATCGGACACCTGGTGGTTTCCTGTTTCCCTTCAAAACCAACCAAGAGCTTTTCTCAACAAAAACCGAACCCCAAAGCCCTTTGCGTAGGCCGATGGCTCGGTGCTGTACTTCGAGCGGGTGGAGAGTGACAAGCCGGTGCAGCAAGAGGGCCCCAGCAACCCGCCGCTCGGTGGCGTATCTTTTTTTCCCAAGGGAGAGCTTGGGTCACTCCCTGAGCGCCAGTGGGTATTAACTAGTAATAACCATGGTTATAACCCACTTGCTATGGTTGCAGGTCTCCTAAGTGGGTTTAGTGTGTCGTTGGACCAAATGGATGGTTCCTTGGGTTTCGCGGGAGAAACCGGCACCAAAAAGGGCAACCTGGCTTTTGTGTCGCTATACGTGTTTGACCCAACCCTGTGTTTGTTGATTTTGCATTCGAAGCAGCAGGCAACATTGATGAAGACTTTTTTCAACCTCTCTGCCTACCTCTTGGATTTGGGGTCCAAAAAGTGTCGAATACATGGGGTCCCTTTGTCCATCCGTCCATCCAAGGTTTGCAGCGGTGAAGGGCCACGCCTACCCAGCCGTGCACGCCGCAGATGTGAACGGGGACGGCAAGCTGCAGCTGTTTGGCCATTGAAGTGAGCATTTGAAGGGGTTCTCCAAATTTAGCTCATGGTTTAGATCAGTTGCGTTTACGAGGGTTTTGTTCCAGAGCTGCTTATGCTTATCTTTAAGCAGGGAGGCAAAGAGCCGGCCCCATCGCCACATGTGGGCCAAGGCTGATGGTGGGGGATCTGGATGGCAAGGTGAACATCTACAGCCGGAAGCAGGACGGGCGACTCTGCCATCAAAACACTGCGGCCCCCTTTTCGAGGAAGCCAAACTCGGATGAGTTCCTTCTGCAAGTCTCTTCCGCGCCTTGGAACTGCCTCGGAAGCGGGTCCACTGAAGGCCCTAGGCTGTGCATGTAATCCAATGTCAGGCAGGGCTTCTGCTTTTGGGCACCTCCATTTGTTTTAGGAGCGAGCACAGGGACGGCATTGTAGAAAACAAGTGGAACGGCAGCAGCCGGTCTTTTGGTTCAACGTCGTTTGGCATGTAAGCTTTGAGATGATCACCCTCGTCACTGAATTGCCTTCGCATGCTGGCAACACAATGACAGCCGGATGGTTGCGAAGCTCGTCCAGAAAGCGTGTCACCAGAAAGTGGTGTTAGCACTTCCTTTTTTGAGGGAGGTCCTTCATACCACAATTGCCACAAATTAATGGGGGCATTTGTTGTGGATATCACCTTAATGAACCCATGTTGCTGCATCCTTTCAGCTCGGAGCTTCCTTTCTTAGTTCTCAAGAGGCCAAAAGGAGCACTGAAGCCTGTTGGGGGGGTTCCCGAAATGGCTTTGGCAGGTCTCTGCCGAACTTCCTGTAGAAGTCCTTCCGTTGCTGGCGTCTGATGTCTGATGTGAGTGAGAGGAGAGTGTGGCCACGCAGGACCTGCGGCTGAGGCGGCGGCATGGCACGTCCAACCCCTTCCACAGCGCTGGTCTGCTGACATCAGCGGTGCCAGCTGTTCCCTTGGTAGATGCCCCTTGGCAGCGGCCCCAAGCTCGAACTCCCGCACAGTTGTCCTCCAGAACAACGGTTTTCCGAGCTCCAGGTTAGTCTTCAGGCGAGTACGCAGGGTCTTCACTGGGATCCGGGGATGCCATGTCTTTGAGTGCTTGCTGTAGGCAGCGGAATCGAAACACTGGTCCGTCATGTAACTTTGTATCTTGCCCTGGAGGGGTCAAGCATCCCCCAAGAGCATGCTGGCGAGCATCCGGTTGGCTCACAAGGAGTACAACCAGATGTACCTCATGTTCCAGCAGGCACTTGGGCTGCACTGGTGAGAGGTGCATGACGCATGCCCATTCACTGGGCCTTGGCGGCCTTCGAAAAATGGGCCGGCAAACAAAAACCGAAGATTTACCGCGCAGTGTAATACTCAGGGACCGCATACCGGAGATGGCCTGTAGCTCCCCAAGGAAGCCAACACGGCATCATCGGTTCCTGAGAGCTTCCAACGGAGTTTGCAAACCAACCAAGCAGGTGTTCGCCAAGTTAGAACTTTCTGCAAAGCCACATGGGTTCTCAAAATTCGCTGGCCAACATGGGTGCCTTTCTTTCTGCTTCCCTTTGCCACCGACTCCCCCCACAAAATTAGGCCGCCCTCCCGGTGGGCCTGCGGTTGCGCCTCTCAGGCGAATGTGGGCCGGGTGCAGATCTTTCAGCGCCTGGCCAATGGCACGCTGCGGAACATCACCAACGGCACCCCCGCCGCCGGGGCCTCGGAGCTCCGGCGATTCCGGCGATGCGGGGCACGTGTCACCGTCCCTGGCCTTTGAAGGGTGCTGGATCGATTTCCTAAAGCCTGTCTGTCAGGCAAGGGTCAACATCCTTGTTTCTCGTTCTTTTTGAGGTGGCCAGGGTATAGTTACAAAAGCTTGGCTCACCCTGGTCAGCCAAATAGGCGGCGCATGCTGCCAGAAGAGCACCTGTCACCTACATGAGAGGGTACCTGATGGTTCCTGTCTGTTGAAAGGACCAGATGCCGTGCTGAGGATAGTGGCTGCCTGTTCAAGCATGTTTGAATGTTTGAGCCAGCATTTTGAAGGCATCCTCAGAAAGCCTTGTGGCTGGGGTGGCTGCGGGTTGGTTCCAGGCCGCCAGTCTGGCCACCTGGCGCCCTGCAGGCGGACTCGGCGAACTGGGCTTTGTATTCGGTGCCTCGCGAGTGTCTTCTGATGGGTTCCCCGGGGGTGCACTTTAATCATGATCTGCCCCAACGAAAGGGCGTCCTTGTTTGGGTCATGTCAACATTTGCTTTTTTTTGTTTGGTGGGGGGGGGGGTCTGGTTCAGTCTTTTTGACCATATTTCGTTGATTCCAGTGTTAGCCGTGGCTTTGGACGTCAGAGCGTTGACGTTCCCAATTCCCAGTTGAAGGCGGAAACGGATGTCAAAGCTAGCGCTTGGCATAGACGGAGGCTGGTCAGATCAGCAGTTTGCAGTTGAGAGTTTGCTATGTAGGCCAGGCCATCGATGTTGACTTCAACAAGGACGGTCAGATGGATAGGCGGGGCAATTACCCTCGCGCACAGGAGGTGTTGTTTATTGCTTCTTGCCGCTTGACTTGCTGGATCGAGGCTGAACATCTACCACGATGGCCGGATTGAGTACCAAGAGCGCGTCAACGGAGTTCTTGAATGGAAGACTGGGCCAGAGAGTCCCTTCTTCGGGCTGGATTTGGACAACGGGCTGGCCGAATCTTGCAAGGCAAATTAGTCACGAGTGATGTCGTAAGTTTCACAGATAAGCTGCGTAGATTATTGTGTTTGGGCCAGCTGCTTGTCGCAGCCTCTGATGGTTTCGAAGACTTTCAACCAATGAGGATGTAGAGTTTGAGCAAACTGCCAGGAAGGCGACGCTACTTGGCTAATCAGACTTGCTAGGCACGAGAACTGACACAGGCAGCCTGACAAAGGTGCCAATGTGTGTGTGTGTGTGTGTGTGTGTGTGTGTGTGTGTGTGTGTGTGTGTGTGTGTGTGTGTGTGTGTGTGTGTGTGTGTGTGTGTGTGTGTGTGTGTGTGTGTGTGTGTGTGTGTGTGTGTGTGTGTGTGTGTGTGTGTGTGTGTGTGTGTGTGTGTGTGTGTGTGTGTGTGTGTGTGTGTGTGTGTGTGTGTGTGTGTGTGTGTGTGTGTGTGTGTGTGTGTGTGTGTGTGTGTGTGTGTGTGTGTGTGTGTGTGTGTGTGTGTGTGTGTGTGTGTGCGGAGTGGCAGAAAACCCTGCCACCAAAACCGTTTTCTGTTGCTGCAGGGGGCCAGCGGCCATCAAGCAAACGCTGGCCAACGAAGCTATGCTTGATGGTGGATGCACGGATTGATCACCCGTGTGTACCTGCGTTTGTGAAGTGATGTTGATGAAAGTCCTTTTGGCCCTCTCCTTTCGCTCGCTGTGTGTGCTTCATGTTGGAACTGGTAACGTTTTCGACACTAGAGTGAAACCGAGTGCATTGCGAGCCGAACCACCCACTCGAGACTCATCAGTTGTACTCGAGACTCATCAGTTGTACTCGAAAGATTAGCACTCTCCATCTGGAGTTTAAGTGTGTACACCCCATTCGTGGGGAATCCTCGGGTGTACCCATTGTGTGACCCCGGGCCGGCTCTGTCGGAAAATTTGACCTCAACGTGCTGATCATAGAACAGCGGAATTTCACATTTAACCAGGAACGAGGTTTCACTAAAGGGAAGAAAGCCGTCAGATCATAGCGACGTCTCACCCTACGTCCCCCCCCCCCCCTTTTTTCTCGCCTTCTTCATCCGCGTGCCCGTCTTCTGGTCCTTCGCCCGCTTAGGGATGGCTTCTCCTTCCTCCCGTTCTCTTTTTGCTGCCTTTCGTGACCCGCGCGTTCGTCCCGCTCCTGTTCGCCCGCTTAGGGATGGCCTGGTTGTCCTCGCGTTGTTCACCTTTTTCCTCGTCTTCGTCTTCGCGTCTGTCTTCCTGTTCCTACTCCTCTTCTTCCTCACGTAGTTTGGCTTGACGTCTTCTTCCCCTTCCGTTGCTACTTCGGGTCCGTCCTCTTGGCCCCTGTGCGGGATTCGACGTCTTTCTCCGCGAGCCTTGGTCTTCATCCTCTGTTCCTATCTGGGCGGGATGCGTCGCCCTAAAAAACGCATACTACTCCTTCCCTCTTCCCTCTTCCTCTTCTTTCTTCCTTCTTCTTTCTTTTCTCCTTTTGTCTCCTTGCCTTTTGCTTCTTGTTCCTTCTTCCCGGGCGGGATGCGGCGCCCTAAATACGCACCCTGATCCTTTCTTTTTTCCCCCGGGCGGTTGCGTCGCCCTAAATACGCTTCTGCCTCTCTCTCTCTTTCTCTCTCTTTTTCTGTGTCTGTCTCTCTCTCTCTCTCTCTCTCTCTCTCTCTCTTTCTTTCTCTCTTTCGTCCCTTTCTTTCTTCCCTTTCTTTTTCTTTCCCTCTCTGGGCTATTTCTTGTACTTCCTGTTCGCCCGGTTAGGGATGGCCTGCTCCTCTTCTGCCTCTTTGCCTTCGCGGCCCCTTTCGTCTACAAGGTTTAGGTCGTTTTGTGCTGGTTGGGGTTGTTGCCCTCGGAGACCCGAAACCTGGCTTCCCCGTTGTTCTTGTTTCTTGTTTGGGGTTTTGCCCGCGGAGACCCAACCTGGGGCCTTTCTGTTTCTTTTGGGTTCCCTTGCTCCGTTTGTTTTCTGTTGGGGTCTTCGCCCGGTTTTGGGGCGCGTGGTTTTTCTCCCCCCGAAAAAGTGGTTCTCGCCCCTCGTAGAGGGGCGTGTGTGTGCGGAGTGGCAGAAAACCCTGCCACCAATCTTTTCTTCGATCTTCCTGCAGGAGAAAAGAGAAACCTCGCCCCTCGTTGAGGGGCGTGTGTGTGCGGAGTGGCAGAAAACCCTGCCACCAAAACCGTTTTCTGTTGCTGCAGGGGGCCAGCGGCCATCAAGCAAACGCTGGCCAACGAAGCTATGCTTGATGGTGGATGCACGGATTGATCACCCGTGTGTACCTGCGTTTGTGAAGTGATGTTGATGAAAGTCCTTTTGGCCCTCTCCTTTCGCTCGCTGTGTGTGCTTCATGTTGGAACTGGTAACGTTTTCGACACTAGAGTGAAACCGAGTGCATTGCGAGCCGAACCCACACCCACTCGAGACTCATCAGTTGTACTCGAGACTCATCAGTTGCACTCGAAAGATTAGCACTCTCCATCTGGAGTTTAAGTGTGTCTGTGGGTGGGTGGGTGGGTGGGTGGGTGGGTGGGAGTGGGCCGGCTGGCGGGCGGGCGGGCGGGTGGGCGGCCGGCCGGCAGGTGGGCGGGCGGGCGGGCGGGCGGGCGGGCCGGCCGGCAGGTGGGCGGGCGGGCGGGTGGGTGGGTGGGTGGGTGGGCGTGCGTGTGCGTGTGAAAGTAGGACGCTCCCGCAGTGGTTTTCCCTTTGGTTTTTCTTCGAATCCCCCCCCAAGAAAACAGCCAACTTTGCCCTTGCCAGATCGAGCCTGCCCTGTTTCTCCCCCATTTTGTGGCCCCGCCTCACTGCCTCACCGTGGTCGGCTCGCAGTTTCCCAAGGGGCATGCGACAGGATGCCAAAGTGGCGGGCTTTCTGCCCATCGATTGGAACGGGGACGGGAAGATGGATCTGCTGATCGGCCCCTGGGGCCTGGGGCACCTCAAGTACTTCGAAGCGGGCTGGTGTGACTCGAACCGACGGGGGGCAAAACGGGTTGAGTTCAGGTGAGCCACGGGCTCAAAACAAAGCAATGGAGGGCAATTGGAGGGATTTCTGGGGCAATCCCGGCAAATGGGCGCGGCCGCCTTGTCAATTCTTTACATGCCTCTGGGTTCAGCATTTGTACTGGATTTTGATCATGACTGTGCTGAAAGTAGGTTCACTTCTCCGACATTTTGGGTTCAGGCGCTTTTCCTTTCTTTTGCATCCCCCTCCCCGGCCCATTTTTCACTTTCCTTCAATCAGGGCCAACTCTTTGGTGGTTTCCATGTGAATTTTTGGGAGGGGAATCGTTGCTCTGGATTGGTGTTCGGATTGAGGGCAAGCGGGAAACCCCGGAAGACCACCAAACAACCAAGTCAATACCAGGAGGGAAGCTGATGAGAGAGAAGCCTCCCAGGTTTCAATTCCCAAACTGGCGTGGAACTCGGTATGTGTTTGTAATGTAGGGGGCCACGTACTTAGGCACATGGCCTCGTTTGGCATTACATTTCCTCACAGCACCGGTCTAATCAATTATTTAAGCCCTTTCTACTAGGCTATTTCCTTGATGTTGGTAGGTATCCCTCTTGTCCGCCAACATGGAATCTGCCAGATTTGGCCACTTTCAAAGGAAAAGGGTCCAAACCAGAACCCCTGTCAGGGCGAACTTTGCTTGTTGTTGTTGCTTCAGGTTGGGGCTCAATCAAATTCATGGTGCCGTGTGACCTGAGCCAAGAGGGTTCAATCCCTTCTCTTGTTGCTGTGTCCTATGTCTTTTGTTCATTAACTTTCCCAACAGACTTAAATCATCCCAAAACACATGTTCTTTTCTGTTTTTGGTTGGTGTGTGTGTGTGTGGGTGTGTGTGTGTGTGTGTGTGTGTGTGTGTGTGTGTGTGTGGGTGTGCGTGTGCGTGTGCGTGTGCGTGTGCGTGTGCGTGTGCGTGTGCGTGTGCGTGTGTGTGCGTGTGCGTGTGCGTGTGCGTGTGCGTGTGCGTGTGCGTGTGCGTGTGCGTGTGCGTGTGCGTGTGCGTGTGCGTGTGCGTGTGCGTGTGCGTGTGCGTGTGTGTGCGTGTGGGTGTGGGTGTGGGTGTGGGTGTGGGTGTGGGTGTGGGTGTGGGTGTGGGTGTGGGTGTGGGTGTGGGTGTGGGTGTGTGTGTGTGTGTGTGTGTGTCTGTGTTTGTTTGTTTGTTTGTTGGTTGGTTGGTTGGTTGGTTTGTTTGCTTGTGTGTGTGTGTGGGTGGCTGTGTGTGGGTGTGTGCGTGTGTGCGTGTGTGTGTGTGTGTGGGTGGCTGTGTGTGCGTGTGTGCGTGTGTGCGTGTGTGCGTGTGTGCGTGTGTGCGTGCGTGCGTGCGTGCGTGGGTGGGTGGGTGGGTGGGTGCGTGCGTGCGTGCGTGCGTGGGTGCGTGGGTGCGTAGGTGCGTGGGTGCGTGAGTGCGTGGGTGCGTGGGTGCGTGGGTGCGTGGGTGCGTGGGTGGGTGCGTGCGTGGGTGCCAGACGATCTCTTGGCCGGTCAGTGGCAAACCCGCGATTTCGCTAGGCAACCGAAACCCGGGCTGCAACTCCAAGGGCATTTGCAACGAGGCGACCGGCGACTGCCACTCGCCTGGCACCACTGGGATCAAGTGCTATGAGAGGCCCCAGTAAGCGAAGAGACCTTTAACCGGTGGGGTTCCCTTTTGAAGTTGGCCAAAGGCGTCACCTTTGTTACATCCTTTTTGGGCAGACGAAGTGCAGCGGAAAAAAGGAAAAGAACACAAGCAAGTCCTTTTTGGGCTGGTGAGTGACATGGGCGTATCGGTGCTGTTTCACCAGAATCTGGGGTGGTACGGAAGGGGCCCTCGCATGTTTGGCACATCTTTCGAGTGCAGGGGTTTCAACTTGCCCCGTCCGGGCTGGACTAGTTTGCCGGTCGGATCCATGACGTTTGCTCGAATCCTGAAGCAAGCTTGAAGACGTTTGGTTCTGTGGCAGGCCAGTCAGAG
Source organism: Effrenium voratum (assembly GCA_963377175.1). Classification (NCBI taxonomy): domain Eukaryota; class Dinophyceae; order Suessiales; family Symbiodiniaceae; genus Effrenium; species Effrenium voratum. The sequence goes on along the minus strand of CAUJNA010002902.1, from coordinate 543,288 downwards.
GGCGGTCGCTCGTGTTTGAGGTGTGTGTGTGTGTCTGTGTGTTCGGTGGCGAGCTGTTCTGAGAGACAGATAGGATTGGGTGGCTACTCAACGGCGCCCAGAAAGTCAGTGGCTTTGAGCCTACAATGCACCAAGCCATGAAGCCACACTTTAGGTTTTTCATCGGCTTGCTAATTAAGCGCTTGGTGCATCTCGTGTAGACATATTGCCTACCTCAGGCAACCGGGTGTGTGTTTGCTATATAAGCACGTGCCACGTTTGATGGCAGAGTACGTATCTTGCCCCTGCTTGGCCATTTGGCTATTTGATGGGTCCGGGCAATCCAGTTCCGAGAGCCTTTGAAGGTCTTGCAGGTGCCAAGCAAGGTGTACTTAAAGAGGCATTGTGCTTGGCAAGTAAAAAGCCATGGTTATAACTTGGCCAACTTACCATGGTTATAAGTTGTAAGACTCCTTGGGTTATAACCGGGCTTAGTAACCTCTTTGCAGGGTCGGGTTGTCTCACCGCGGCACCTCTGGGTCGCTTGTGCCGAGGCGCCTGCATGTGGGGCTCCCCAGGGAGGGGGCTGGGGCTGCTCAAAAAGCGACTAGCCATACAACTCGTGTAATGTTGTCCCCGGATTCAGAAACTTGCTGTTGCTCAGCAGGAATTAAGGGAATGACTTGTAAACCATCCCTTGTATTTTTCCTTTAAAAGGGAATTTTGGGTTCAATCCCTCATTCCCTACTGAGCACCAGCAAGTAAACCCCTCGGTTGAGGGTGTTCCTTTGTAGTGGGGCTTCATAACTTTTGGAGGGGAACAGCCCCCCATGCATAGAGCCGGTTTATTGATCCGGGGTTCACATGGAAAGCCTCGACGGGAATTGGGGCTGCTGGAAAGCCGAATTGTCTGAGCTGCGCCGCAGTGTTGGCTCCTTTTGTCGCGTTTGGTTGCAGATGGTCCGCTGCAAACTTTACCGTTTTCGACATGTTCGATCATGAGGCTGAGCACTACTGGGTCGTTTTGCGACTTGCCATGCGGTCCTTGAGGATTTTTAGTAGAAGGCCTGTACGCATGTTTGTCGGTGGGCTTGGGCGCCCGTCCATCCGAATTTGCAGAAGCTCCCCTTGCGGTCATGCCCGGACAGACCTCCCACCAGTAGCGCATGGGTTGTTTTGTTGATCACTATGCTTCAGATCCTGACTGCCGGGCGATTGCCATGCAGTGGCCAAAAGGTAGACATGTCTTCCTTTTGCTTAAGAACATGTCTTATTTTCCCCTGTCCGGCAAGGCTATAGGCTCAATCCCCCCTCAGCACCTGTTGCTCGAGGGGTTATGTTTTGAGAATTTTCTGGAACCCGCCAGCTCCCTTGGCCGTGAGGACCGGCTACAACCTTGGCGACTGCTCCGGCTGTGCCAGAGGTATCATGTCTGAATGGCGGATGACTCCTTCAGGCTGTCAAACCGAACCCGTGAGAAGGCACTCCCTCCAATGCACAGTCGAAACAAGGCCCCATTGTGTCCTTTCTAGGCTAAATGACAACATGGGGGTATTCCGAGTAGTTGAGCTTGGAGCCATCAAATCAAGCTTAATACACAGGATGGCTTTCAGGCCTCAGCTCATGGAAGAACTGCACGGACTTGTTGGCAGAAGGAGAGCTGACGGAGCCATGGGAGCAGTGGCTGGGGATGCAGTCTGACACAAACTTTCCCGGCAAAGCACTGAGTTGCCTTCAGGACCGCACCCATTGCCACGTTGCCATGCTCCCCTTGGGGCTTCGAAGCCAAGGCTACTTCACCTCGGGGCGACCCTCGAGCCTTGGCGCGGGGAAGCCTTTCAATCCGTGGGGCCCCTTCAACTGCCCAGAGAATCTAAGTGCTGAGATCAAACCATTGGAACAGGACATTTTCAGCTGCAGCTCAGCTGCCCCGAAAATCAGATGGTCCTTCCTTTGTGATGGTTTCAATGTTTGGTTTGTCATGTTTGCAGGGGCTTCTGGTGAGGCATTGCTTGAGGCTAGCGCCTGAAAAAAACGAGTCGCAAGATTGTGGGCACAAAAGTGGACGGTGCAGTTGACACTTTTCGGGCTGCCGCGCCGGCTGCTGGTTTGACACCTGTTGTATTGAACATTGCCCGGACCCCTGCTTTGCCACCTGTTTAGACTTGCCATTTCGACACGCCTGCTTCGCAAACTGTATGGGGGACACAGACGACGAAGAGGGCATGTCTTGCCATGTCGCGCCATAATGAAAAGAGCGCGTTGGCTCTATCGGCAAGCGGTGCCAACACTTGGTCCGCCCTTTCTCAAGTGTTTTTTTCTTAGTGGGACGACTTCTACACCTTCCACCCATCAAGGGATGCCACATGCTGGCGCCTAGGGGAGAGTTGACCCAGTACAGCTGCCACAAATGCCCAGGCGCGACTGACGTTTTGCACACAACTGGTGTATAAAATCTTCCGAAAGGCTGCGATGCATTTGGGTCTGTCTTGTTTTTAGGGTCCCTTTTCGGAGTGGTTTCAAAGGGAAACCGAAAGGAAACCAACCGTTTTGGGGGGTCCCCTAAGAAACACCCATCCTAGTTTTCCTCCTTGGAACCCTTTACTCAAGAAAGATGCACCCAAATATGTTCAAGCTCGATGATCCTGGCAGTTTTGGCTTTGGCTGGATGACTGTAGAAAACAAGAGGCAACGTACAAAGCAGTTGGGCCCGATTTGGCCCTTAAATTATTCCAAAGCTACCTGAGCTATCCCATCCTGGAAGCTTGCCATCACTCTTGGCACCTGTGCGCAGGGGACACACACACACACCACATTGAGCGCAGCGGGGGCTGCTTCCAATCGCAAGCCTGTTGTCCTTTGATTGCTAGTCTTTTTCGATCGTGCCCTTTTGTCTTTTGTAAGGGACAACCAACAGGAAAACCACAATGTTCACGGCCCTCTACAAGGACACACCGATGTGTCAGTTCACAGCTTCAACTAGCCGTTGAACCAAAGGGCCAGCATCAAAACAGAGCGAACGCTATGAGCTTACACAATGAATAGGGTCCTCCTGGCCTGTATGGCCCAAGCCAATGGTCAGGCATCCTGAAACACGACGCCCCGTGCAAAAGCCGGGGGGTTTGCCGGGCACTTAGCTGTGCAAGATGGCAAAAGGAGTCTGGGTGGTCGCCGTTGAAAAAGAGGTTTTGTTTTTGAACATCGCGCATATGGACACTACCTTTCTTGAGCAGCAGGTCACGCTGGCCCTGGTTTCGTCACTGTGTTGCATATGCGTATGGGTGTACCTTTTTTGAGGTAGTGTTTTTGGTATTGTTTTGGAAGGTAGCCAATGGGAAATGATATTTTTTGGTCCCCTATCTTGACGCGAAACCATGTAACGAAGGGATGCTCTTCGCTGTTGGCTGATGGCTCGGCCAGTGAAGACACAAAAGGGCACAGCCTCTTCTCCTCAATTGAAGGCGTCTCAGTCTCGACTTGTTTCTGGTCAGCTTTTCAGAAGTTTACTTGAACGAAACCATCTAAACCATATCCTTTATGTTGAGAACCAGGTCCCACAGCTGAGTCTGTGTGTCTGTGTGTGTTTGTTTTGCGTAGCCGCGGCGTAGCCCTCGGCTTCTGGGCCTTCAGGGCGCAAAGGGCAGAGCCCGCAGGTGGTCATCCAACGCTGCTCTTGGGCACTTCCGTGAATGGTGGTGCGTGGCCTCAAAAATATTGCGCCCAAGATGGTGGTGTTTTGGCCCTCTCCCGTCAAGCTCCCTTGCGACCACCGCAGAAGGGTACAAAAAAGGTGTGTTTCTCAAAATATGAGCCCCCCATGGCTGCGGTTAGCTTCCCCAAAGACTATCCCAAATTGGACTGACCTAGTGGCCCATACTTTACTCGCGGCCTCGAGGTAACGATGACTACAATGCGATGGCGGCGGCTCCGGGGAGGCGCACCCACTGTGAAAAGGGCCGGGAAAAAGCGTTCTGGCCAGTGAAAACATCACCTTTACCAACGGGATTTAGAGTATCCCGTTGCAAAGCAGTTTCTTTTTCCGGATATTTGCTTCAAGGCATCCTTGATAAAGGGTTAGAATGGTTACTGGGGTTGGGGAGTAGTCGAACAGTTGTTTCAAGATAATATAGATGATTAGAATCGGGGTGTGGTGTGCCATAGCACACTATGTGTGCTTGTTTAGCCCTCATATTAGGTGCTACTTCAATACAGTTGTACTTTTCAGAGGGGGAACTTCCAAGGGATGCCTTGGGATGTGCCTAGGGCCTTAGGGCCTTTGGTTGGTGCTGGCTGCCTTTCGGTTGGAAGCCAGTGAGCAAATAAGCAAAAACAAACCTGCGTTCTAAAGCACACGCCAGCTTCGGCGCCCAGGCTCCATGGTAGGCGAGCCGCTTGCATGCCGCGTTGGCCCAGTAAATCAAGGTATGGCTTAGTCAAGTGCCTAGAGCCAATGGAGGCCGGAAACGGCACGGGGCCGTCAGTTCCAGCTCTATCAGTCTGTGCCTTACGCTGCGCAGAGCTTCCCAGGCATGTGTCTTCCTTGCTGGGTGCTAAACTAAATGGCCCATGCGTTCAGTCCAAAAGGAAGCGAATAGGAGATGGGCAATTTGACGGTTTCGTCAGACCCCCGATTTCGGAGGCATCGCTGGGAATCCCTGCTTCCAGGTCGAAGGGCGTCGTCCGCGGCAACGGCACCTGCAGCTGCAGCCCGTTTTTCAGCGGCGAGGACGGCCATCGCGGGCCGCTTCTCGATTGGCCTAAACATTGGCACCGGTCCGTCCGACCGCCAAACGCGGCGCGCCACGCATTCTGCAAGAACTGACAGTTTGGCACAGTTCGTCCAAGAGGCTGCCAATGATTAAAATAATACTACAAAAAACAAGTTGCCGAAGTCTGGATTCTCACGGGTGTCACTGCCAAAACAAGTTGCTGACTAAACACACGTTACAAAAACACCAACACGTTGCGGGGGTGCATGCAATCCGCCCCTGAGACCGGCACCAGGACTGCTCCATGGGAGACTGCCCGCCAGGCTTCGAGTACGCGCCTCGGTTGCCGAGCTGCGCAGTGGCGCAGCCTCGGACTCAGAGGTTCGTCCCTGGACGAACCCTGCGTGAAGGGGCAGGATACTTAGTGGTTGGTTCTAGGGGTTGTTTCCTTTTCCATTCCTTTTAACCATCGCTCTCTTCGAACACCAGCCGTTGTTTTTTTCTGGGTTTCTAGAAAAGGGATCCCTGGAAAGAATGGGGGAGGTACCCCTAGATTAGTAGGTCTGGTTGTAGCCCACTTAGGAGACTTGCAACCACGGCGTTTCTTTTTGGATTAGAACCATAATGATTCATACCCCAAGTACAATGCTCCTTGAAGTAGCATTAGCCAAGCAATGGCCGCTAGGTTTGTGTAGCGGAAGCCTTGTGCTCAGCCCAGATGGGGCGCTGTCAAGGAGTGCATGGCTCCATTGGCACTTTTGATGAGGCTCAGGCCGTAGCATTGCAAATCAAGTGGCCCCTCATTAAATGTGCCAGCGCTGCATCCATCCAGACTCGGTACGTCGCAATTTGGCATGCATCCACAGCTAAGGATGGCAAGCAGATTATCGCGCTCTGCGTCTCTTGCCGGCCCGGCTACTCCAAAGAAGGAGCGAACAACATTGAGAGTCCCGTAGCTGCAATGGGGGGGGGGCCGGCGCAGTGATCTTTCTCCATAGTTGGCGTGGTAAGCAACTATACGCTCCACAGATCTAGCTTGACATGGAATTGCCACAGCCATTGCATTGCTTGGGCCAATTTTCATTTGACGCACATCCTTTGAAGTCAAGAGTGAGACAGATATTGTTTGATTAAGTCGTATTTGAACGTCAACGTTTTGGCCCACAGGTGAGTTTCTTTTGCAAGCAGGGGTGGTGCTACAAGAGGGAATGTAAAGCCCCGGAATCGCCCTTGGCAAAACTCAAACTCTCAAGCTTCATTGTGAAGGTGGCTGGACCCCAAACAACCACTCGATGGTGCCAAATCCTTGTACTGATAGGAGGAGCCCACCAGTCAGAGGAACACCCACAAGTAGACAATTCCTTACTGAAAGTCTGGAATAATCCGAAGTCAGCATTGATTTGTTAGTTTGACTTTGACCGCTGGCTACTAATGAACGTAATTTTTGAACACGAGGATGGGAAGCCGTCACATGTGTTCTCGTAGAACCTTCGCCGTATGGCAAATGCTTGGCCAGATGTCCATGCGCGGAATCTGAGGATGCGAGTTGTGCCCTGAAGGGCACTATGCCAGCGAGAACAGCACGGAGCCTTGCCTGAATGATGTCCACTCGAACATGCAGCAGTTTGTCCCTTTTTTATGGTGCCCCACGCTTTAACAATCCAGACCTTGCCAGGATTTGGGTGACGGTGCTTCTTGAATTTGGGACCCTTGAAACGCTGATGCTTGGTTTCCTTCTGGCCCCCCCCCCCCCCCCAAGCCTACAGCAACTCACCACAGATTGGTTCCCCACACCCGGCATCGGGCAATCGGAAAGGCCATCGGCATCTCAGGCGGAGTGCTCGAAGTGCAGCGGCTCATTCTTCCTCTACGACGTGAACAAGGTGCTTCCTTGCGTTCGGCACACGCCCTGTTGACCCCCTGAGGTCAAAACATCCAGATCACCAAAGTGGGAGGTTAACGTGTTGACTCACTGCGACCCCCAACAAAGCAAGGAGACTCAGCTGATTTCGCCATCAATGTTTTCACGTCTTGGCACCTGGCAGTTTCTTGGGCAACATTGCGTGTCAAATGAACATGGCTGTTCGGCCTGAGAGGGTAGCCTAGCTTTATTTCCCATGCGGCCAGACAGTGTTTGCTGGAGAGGCCTATTTATCCACAGCCGCTGAGGATAGCATGTTTCCGAAACCTGCCCGAGGCCATTCCTCAAAGAAGCGGCTTTCCCCTTAGACCTTGGGTTTTCGGGTGTGCGTGGTTGCGCCAAGCTGAAGCCTCGGCGCCTTTTCGCAGGAGAGGACGGAGTGCACCACGGGGCTGCTGGAGAATGTGCCCACGTTCTTGGCCGTGCTGCTGTGCAGCGCCTCGGATCCTCGGAGACGCAGAGGCTCTGCTTTCGGCTGCAGAGGCTCTCTGCCTCTTGCTTGGGGCGTGGTACGTCAGGTAAGTAGGTACCCATGGGTTACACCCCTGCCATGGTAAGTCTCCTAAGTGGGTTATGACCAAACTTACGAACCACTGAACAAACCCTCAACGAAACTACCAATCCAAACAGGATCCAATGGCGAGGAAGTTGATCCTTATCGCTCACCGATCGCATTGCAAAACGAGCTCACCATGATGCAGATCCTGTACTTGGAGATCCCTTAATTCATATTTTGGACTTGTGTAAAATGTTGCGGGGGTGGTGGTGGAAGAAGACCTGGCCTTTTGACAATGGGCTCATATACCAAAGATCCACGGGTCATGATCCCCGGAGTCTCCGGGTCATGGAGACTCCCAGGTATGGTTGAAGGTAACTTTCTGTGATACAAGGGCAATGCTCTTCAAGGATACTAGTCTAGTGGGAAATTATGCTCGCATTGCCAATGACCCTGATCATAGTTGGGTGAAAGTAGATGGCATAATTTCCCTCATTTGAGTTTAGCTTTGTTTCATACAACACGCGGGTCATGAAACGTCATGATACGTCAACTTTACCATGACAAAAGGGAGTCCTTACAGAAGGTCCCCCCCCCAAACAAACAATAGCAAGTTTGGGCTTGTCTACGGGAATGCTTGCGTGATTTTTGTTTTTTGCCCGCAAGCCAGAAGCACATCCTCACCTGCAACCCATGCGCTGGTACTATTGTCAGCCATTCAGTTCTTAAATGAGCAAGGGACAAACTGTGTGGGTTTCCCGGAGTGGACATGGGACATTTAGGGCGTTTCTGGCCTTTTTGTGGGGCAAGTCGTGTCTCCGCATGTCCTTCCCAAATTTGGGCCATCCTTTTGAAAGTTAGGATTGCTTTCAATTGGTTGGGCAGCTGCAGATTGATGAGATAAGCGTGCTTTGGTTTCATTGAAGCCAGCAGTTTCATTCTTCCTTGACAGGAAGTTGGGAGACCAGCCCCAAATACTTAAAGGGGCATGGTACTTAGCACGTGCACTTCCCTGACGTACCGAAGCGATCGCCTCGGTCGCGCCTTTGGGGGCCCTGAGTGAGGTATCCTCATTTTTCTCCTCCCGCTCTTGCACGGCCTGCCGGTGGTGGTTTTGGACATCCGCCGCACGCTGGGCGCGGATGGCCGTGTCCGCATCACCACCTCCGGCGCCACGGCTTGCTTCAGCCGGCGACTGGGGCTGGGGTGCGCTCCATTCCGGGGTGCTAAACCCCCCCCCCCCCAACGGAATGAAAAAACACATGTTTTCTCCGTTTCCTGCCCAACATGAACCCAAAGCATATGCAGGTTTTCCGCTTCTTGCCCAACGTGACAAGGCAAAGGGGGTGGAGGACTGTTTACGACAAGATTTCAGCATTCAGTTCCCATCTCTTCCTCCAACATTTGACCTCAGCTTGTGCCAACACCCCAAAGCATCATGGCATTCCATGGGGGAGCCGGAATCCCATTCCCCTTGCCAGCTGCTGGTGCTAGTTTCCCTGGGGTGGGGTTTTGGTCCTCAGGAATTTGGTTTGCAGCTGGTGACTCGTTGTGAGCCATGGGATCGCGCCTTGCCACTCGTGATTCGGACTGGAGTTCCTGCATGGCCCTGCAGTCATGCAGAATGGGTTATGTTGGGGCATTCCGCATTCCTATTTTGGAGCCTGGCGTTCACGTCCTATGCTGATGGATTGGAGTGACCGTTGGCAATCGCAGCATTGCATCCAGGAAGACACTTTATCCTGCACATGGACAAAGCTCCGCGGGTACGATTCTGGGGCACAGGCCCGAACTGAGGTTTTGCGCTTCCTGCTGACAGTTTCGGGGTGTAGGTAGTGAAGGGCCAGCATGTTCTACCAGCCAGGTTTGCGTCAGGCTTTCCGGTTCAGAGGGTTGCATCAGATGCAAATCCCGCAAAACATGTGCGAAAACCCTCCTCACGTCCCAATTTTAGGGTCCCAGGCAACCGCGCCTTCGGCCTTCGGGGCGTCAGTGCCAGGGGTGCCACAACTGGATAAGCAGCGGTATGGCTTCAGAGCCGCTTGGAGAAGCTCGCTTGGACGTGGTTCGCTTCATGGATCGGAGGGGGGGATCTTCGCTTGGGCCCATTCTTTGTCATACCCTCGCGCAGGACGTGTACAGTGCCGTAGCGTTGTTTGTCATATCTTGCCGGGGTGGTGCCATACTTAAAGATTAGCAAGTTGTTAGTGAGTTCGCCTGGGTAAAGCCAACTGAGAAGACTTGAAACTGTAAGTGGGTTCTAACCATGGCTATTCCCCTTGCCAAGTGCCCTGCCCCTTTAGTCATTGGTTGCCGCGCCCGGCGAAATGGAAGCACGGGTCAACCAAGGAAAGCTGTGGTATAATTCCGCGAGACACAAGTTGTATACTATGCGTATGTTATAATACATATTGGTAGGTGCCCACAGGTGAAAAGACGTAGATGGCAGTCACGATTTTCCTGCTGGATGGCGCTTGGCTGCTCCCTCCGTGCGCTTCGGCCTGCGAGGCACGATGCCACACCTCCAGGGAGATCGAGCTACTTCACAGGGACTGAAATGGGGTGTAACATTTGGACGGCTTTCCGGTGGTGCGGCAGAGGGAGACAGCCCCGGGAAAGGTTGCCTTTCAGAGTGTCTGCTGATGGAGCTACCACCGCCATTGGCTCAACCCCCCCCCCCAACCGCTTTTGCCCATATTCACAATCCCAAGTACTGTCCAAAAAGCAGTGGTTGGGGAGTGCTGGAAGTGACATTTTTTTCGGCGGTTTTGGGGCCATGGGACACACATGCATTGGGGGGTAGTGTTTAACGGTTGTCCTTGGCGAGGCTTCTCCCCGAAATTGGGTGCATTCCCACCCTTGCACTCTGAGATCTTCCTTGGGCAAGTTGTCCTTGTCCGAGGTTCAGCCCATCCACGAATTGTTGGCAAGTTTGGGAATGGGCCAGTGGGCCTTGTGCGAATGAACCACGGGCACTTGGCCCACAGTGATTCCCTCACACGAGTTGTGACTCCACTGGAGCCACTTGACAAGGGGCGCATATAACAAAGGGCTATGCTGGGCCAAGGTTCTGGGACTGATGGGCCAAGGTTCTGGGACCTGACCCTCTCAAGGCCTTTGTGACAGCTTGAAGCGCCGGTAAAAAAAACCGTGCGGGGCTCGAGCCTCGCTAACCTTCGCGCGAGGATGGGGACGACTTCGTCACCGATCAAATGGCGTCCTCCACTGGCTGCATGCAGGCGAAAGATGGCCATCGGCTTCCGGTTCGGGGAGCCCCGAAGCCCAGCACGAAGCCAGTGAACTGGATGCTACGAAGAGAAGCTACATGGCCTTCCCCTGTATCATGTCACCCCTACCTGCCACCAAGTGCACTTGCTTCCTAAGCAACCAAGCAACCAAGCAACCAAGCAACCAAGCAACCAAGCAACCAAGCAACAAAGCAACTGACAGTGGTGGCGGCTGGGAGTCTGGCTTCTTGCCGATTTCCTTTGGTGTCCTGGTGCTCTCCGACTGCCGGGTTTGGTATTTGGTTCACTTAGGTCGACCCTGCTCGTACGTAAGATGGCAGCAGGATAAACATACTAATAACAAGCATAATGATAAGACCAATGATTGTCATCGTCATCATCATCGTCGTCGTCATCATCATCATCATCATCATGATCATGATCATGATCATATCATCATCATCATCATCATCGTCGTCATCATTGTTCATGATCATATCATCATCATCATCATCATCATCATCATCATCATCATCATCATCATCATCATCATCATCATCATCATCATCATCATCATCATCATCATCATGATCATCATGATCATGATCATGATCGTATCCTCATCATCGTCATCGTCGTCATCATCATCATGATCATGATCATGATCATGATCATATTATCATTTGTCGTTGTCGTCATCATCATCATGATCATGATCATATCATCATCAACATCATCATTCATTCCTGTCCATTCCGGTGGCGCAGTGATTTTCAAAGGAGGCGCGGGGCCAATCGTGTACTCGTGCGTGGGCACAAGGAAGCAAGTGGCTCCATGGGTTGAAGCCTCAGACGTCTCAAGAAACCCTGCCCAGATGCTTGCACCCACCCCCTGCAAATCAATATGGAACTTTAAAGAGCAGGCATCGCCGCAAAAAAGATGCCTCCACAAACGATTGATTTTTTACGTTCCTTGTCAACCTAAAAGCTATCAAACGGGTCATGGCCGGGGACACTGCAGTTTGTCTTTGCATCGCATCAAGCTTTTGGACTGTCTTTTGAGGCCCCGCACTTCAGACTGTTTTTGGAAGCCAGACGGGAAGACCTGGCGACCTACCAGACCAGTTGAATTTGCCCCATCCCCTCACTCGCTTGCCTGCACCCATTCGCGACGGGAGGTGTTGCCCCGCCACGCCTTTGCCTTCTCTGGGGTCAGCAAGATCCCTTTTGTGATGTGGCTGCTCTTTCCAGTGGTGCTCTACGTCACCCTCATGGCGCCTCCGGAATATATGTCAGATTGGCTTCCGAAATCAAAACGCAACCGACGGCCTGAAAACACGGATTAGGGTCTTTGGGTGGTGGGGTGATGTTGAAAGGGGATTTATTTGTAAAGCAGACCCCTCTCAAAGGAGCCATCGGGCCAGGCTGTGAGCCATCGGGCCAGGCTGTGGCCCAATGGGCTGCAGCAATCAGGTTTTATTTTTGTTGTCAACTTGCAGGGAGCATTTCCCGTTTCACAACCAGGCCGCGTTTTGACCCACTTCACTTCGCAAATGGTGGGTAGCGGATAAATACGCCCTCCCCATCAAAGAAATGAGTTCCCAGCACCTGGCATTGAGGACGCCGCCCGCAAAAGATGCATGTCAAATACCCGCGCAGTAAAAGCGCCTAAGACTTGGCAAAGAGCGGGGCTGTGGTGAAATTTAGAGCCGAATTGAGCCACAATCATGGGAGCAAGCCTCATCGACCCCTGGGCTCTTCGTGCATTCTGGCACATATGCATACAACGGAGTAGGGCCGGCTTATGTCGCCCTCAAATTTGCAGTCCTTGTGAGAAAAAGGCTGGTCGTGGTGCACTTTGGAGTCAGGTGGTCTTCTGGCCACGATACACCAAGCCTCTGGCCGCCGTGGGCTTGCACCTCTTCTTGGGCGCTGTCATTGCTGGCATATGGCACTGGCAGAGGCGAGCAAGCAAACCCAATCAAGAGAGAAGACTTTGAGGTGCTGGGCTGCTATGTGTTTCATGTTTTTGTTTCTTCTTCTTTTTCTGGGAATCTTGACCTTGTGCAAAGATCCATGCAAAGACTGGTGGGGTGGTTGAACCTCAGAGAGAAGGGAGAGAGAAATAGATAGAGACAAGGCCCACAAAGCAAACACCACTGATCACCCAATGGGTGCACCTAGCGGTGGGACGCTCAGCTGCACTTCCTGCCCTAGCTTCTGGAGACTGAGGGGGGAGGGTGGAACCTTCAGCCATCATCCTTGGTCATTCTTAACGACTAACAAACTAAAAGAATCAAGGGCAGACACAGGCTGTTGGCGGAAAGAAACGAAGTTCTGCTGGCACCGGAATTTGGCTTCAAGTGCTCCGAGCGGTGGTGGGTCCTTCTCGTGCTTGCGTCCTTCACATTGCATGGGCCTTGGGCTTTAGTCCAGGTGGGCAGGCGCCATGGGATTTTAGCGCCTAGATAAACCCAGAGCTGCATTCTTGTTTGAGCCATGTGCAGCAGAAGCTACTGTTCATGCCAGTACTGGTGGGCTTAAGCCCTTAGAGAGAACCAAGCGGTTGATGAACAAGCTGGCTTCAACTTGGCCAATGCTCGGGGGGATTTTCTCGGCAGGCTTCTCAAGAGGGCGTTCTTGCAAACTGCCAGCAGGTGCCCAGTGAAACGCTCGGCTGTTGGGAAAGGAGCTTACTTATTTGCTGAGCGCCACACATCCAGGGAGTCACCGTTCCCCACTCACCCCCCCTCCTCGTTCCTGGAAGGTAGCCAATGCCGTTTTTCGGTCGCAAGCCGCAGGTGGCGCTCCCTTTCCAACACCCAGCTGGTCCGTGATGTCCGAGCCTTCGAAGGGCTGATCCGCCGCGCCGTGGCGAAGACTTGGACACTGCCGCTGTGGCCCCCACCCAGCCCCGAGGTCGCTTTACCCGGCACGTTTTGGCCTTCCTCGCGTTCGCAGCTTTGGGTTGCAATCAGCTACGAAGCTGTCCTGAATTCGGGGGCCTTTGGTTCCTTTCCAGGGTCCCTCTCGGCTGGCTGTCTAACCCAACGTGACCATTCTGAGCACTTCGTCGCGGTTCGTGTCCTCGAGTCAGGACTTGCCACCCGATTGCCCCGTCTTCGTAGTTGCCATGCCACCTGCTTCCCTGGAAGCGGTGAGATGATGTTTGGAATCCTCCTTCCGCAGACCGCAGTCCCCCCTTGTTCACTTCCGCGATTGTTGGAATCAGGGTGCAGCCAAATGGATCATATGAGTTGTCAAAACGAAGCTAACCAGTCATGGGAGGACACGGAGGGTGGCCGAGAGAAATGCAGCGGGTGTTGCCCTCTGCCGCAGACAGAGGAGGTCGCTTTTGGGAATTGCTTGACTGTTTTCGAAAGATGGTTGAAGACTTACGATGCCGCCAGCAATGCCCGCTGGTGCCAAGGCAGGCATCTTCACCCACTTGCCCTGTTGGTTGGGAAACAACTCCCGGGTTCAAATCTATCTCAACCCCTTCTCCCCGCCCAACCTCCGCCCCCCCCTCCCCCCCTCCCTCCCTCCCGCCCTCCTCCCCCTACCTCTTCGCAAGCCACGCGGATCCACGCAGAGGCCGCTACCCCCGGCCTTTGAGCTGTCAGAAGGGCGCGAGCCGCGCCATCTCCGCGCAGCAGCTCCACGACTTCCTGGACTTCTTCCGGAACTATGTAGGCGATCCGAATCGAGGGCCTTTTTGGGGGGTTTGGGGGGTTTGGGGGGGTTGTTATGCCCGGATGTATCCGGATGTCTTGAGGCGCGGTTTTGCAAATATGTTTTTTTTGGAAGGAAGTGTTCTCGGCAGTCATCGGATGAAATGGGAAAGAGCTCTAGAACTTACTGTACGGAGCAGATCAGAGCTGCTCCGAGCCGCTAAATGATCAAACCATGGATCTCGAGGGTATTCTGTGCCTTCTCTTACACAGAGTTTTTTTTTCACACGTCAGGAACGCGGACCACCTACTACGAGCCTCGGCAGAACAGGCAGCCGGTGAATCATCTTGGAGCTTGTGCTGAGTTAACATATTTGTGGGAGCTCCCCATCGGCCGAGATGCAAAGGGCATGCTTTGGTAACACTCTAGGGGCCAACATGAGCTGTTTTTCTCTAAGGTGAGACGTTTCTTGCTGGTGCGATAGGCAGGGAATGAGACATGGAATGACCCCGATAAACCATCCATCTGGTGGTTTCCTTTAAGGGACCCCTGGGTTCATTCCCTCATTCCCGAGCACCAGCAAGGTTGGCAACTTCCCGAGGTGGTGCACAACATCATTCTGCCCCTTACAGAGCCCTACAAGCTATCCTATGCCGAGGCAGGACCCGGCTCTTGCCCCTGCCGGCCTTGTGGGAAGGGCATGAGGAGGAGGAGCCAGGGCCGAGCAGCTTCATTGGAGTTGATGTAGGTGCCCCCCCCTCCCCCTATCCTTCCCCACCTCTCTATATACTCACTCCAACTCGAATGTCTCCAGCTCCAAGGCAACCTCAGTGATTGACGAACAGTCTTGGGACCAAATGGGAACTGATCTGAGCCGAAGTCCTCAACAAAATCCGAAAAATAATGCCGGAAAGACATTTGTAGTTGGGTAGTGATTCCAGCTGGCTGCGTGGCATTAAGAAATTACTGGTCCCACCCTGCGGTCGACTTCCCCATTTTGCTCCGAGGCACAGCGGGGGCCCTTCTATGTCGTGTGACGGTTGGTTGACCAGTTTGCCCCCAGTAAGGGCGTTCCACTTCGTTTCAAACCAAGCTGAAAAGGGAGCCTCAGGTGGCCGGGCCTTCCACTTCGCCTTCGCGGTGGTTCGTGAGCCATTTCTGGGGCACGCCCTTTGCACACCTGGTCAGCACAGCTGCTCGGCCGCAACGCGATGGGCCCCTCAAAGAGCCTGGGACGCCACTACTCAGAAGGCGATTGTGAGGATTGTGGACCCGGGCCATGTTGGGCGGTGGGAGGCTGTCAGAAGAGTCGTATGAGGTTCAGTGTCTTGAAGAATTTGATCGGTCAGTTTGGGGTTTTACATCCGTTGCATCCGCAGTGTGGCTGTTCAAGCGTGAAAATGTGCGAGCAGCGCACTTGGACGGTTTGTTGTTTCCTTTTGGGCCCCAAACCGGTAACCCTTGAATCTATAGGTTATCAGCCGTAGGCCCCTAGCTCTAAGCAATGGACGGTTCCCTTGTGCCAGTTGATGGATCCAGCATGCCTGTGGATGCTGCCGGAGCTAGCTCCGGCAACGCCACCGGCGGCGGTGTGCGAATGTTCGCATCAAGCGCTAATGCGCAATACAACCGCACCCTGATGAATTCCCTTCAACTGTACAATACCGCAATCTTTGCTTTTGGGAATGATGCAGCCATTAGGTCTGAAGCCGAAGCCCTGCATCAAGCAGCTGTTACGCATTTGCAAGCGGAAAACCGTGAGGAGCTCCGTGCCGCACAGAATCAGCTGCATGCACACTACGCTGAATGTGTGCAAGCCCAGTCGCATAGGATTCGTGAATACGAACAGCGAGTGAGCGATGAGTTCATGCAAGAAGTGAACTTCGCTGAAGCTAGGATAAGCCAAGTGTGTGAGGAAAATGCCCAAGCATTGCATGAAGCGGAAATGGGACGCAAAACAACTGAGTTTAGGCAAGCCATCGAATCCACCCTGGCTGAAGCCCAGCAGCTCCTCCATGAGCAAGCTGCCAAGCATGCCGATGACACAGCCCGTGTCGAGGCTACACACGCCAGAACGGTTGACATGATGGCACACCAAAACGGGCTTCTGCAGGACGAGCTTGATGAGCTGAAGAAGTATCAGAAGCAACACGACCTCCGCGAGGATGGATCGAAGCCCAAAGGGGTAGGTGATACCCGAGAGGATTCACCAGAGTTGATGACCGACGACATGAAGTCAGCTCGGTCCCAAAGGTCAATGTTGGACCCGTTGACCCATCCGTTTCAATATGCAAAGGAAAAGTTGAGGTCGCTTGTTACCTATGACGGTTACGGGGATGAATATACCCCTAGCGTGATTCCAACTGCCGAATGCGAAGCACTGCCCGCAGATGCTCGCGATCCGCAAGGACCAGCTGAAAAGCCATCAGGTAGCAGCCGATCCCCGGTGAAAACAAGTGCACCGGTCCCACCCCTGCAATTCTCTCAGGGGCCAATGTCAACTGACCGCAAGCAGGGTGGTAAGCCTCCCGGCGGTCCGCCACCTGATGATGATGGCGATGGCGATGGTGATGAAGACGAAGGTGATGGCCTTGGGCCTAACCTCGGCCAAGAAGCATTCGCCAAAATGTTGATGAAGTTAGTAAAAGGCCACACGAACGATGAAAAGCCCAGAACCCGCGAAAGCGAGACGTTGCGATTCAAGGAGATGCCAACTCCTGAAACGTACCGTGAATGGAAAACATCGGTTCGTGAGGATGTCCGCGCCGCATCTGACCGTCCAGACGAGGCTTGGCCTTGGATCATGGAAGTCTGGTCTGATCGCGAGGACAAGAAGAAGCTGTTGGAGGAGCTCGGCGAACCGGGAAAATTCGTGACCCTAGACACGAAGATTCTCGCAGCGCTCACGCGTTCAGCGAAAGGCGATCTGGCTCAGCGAATCCTAACAGCAAAGGAAGAATGTGCCAAGGAGGGAAAGGCCATGAGAGGAAGGCAGGTCTTGTTTATGTTTGACCAATATTTCAAGACCAGTGAAGAAGCCGGAAACCTCTACTCCTTGGAGGACCTGTTGCGTGTCTCGCGACACGGCGAAGGAATCATCGATCTCAAGCGTTTCCTGAATGCTTGGGATTCCGTGATCGCCGGCATGAAAAAGCCGCCGGAAGAAAAGGTGTTGAAAGACATCTTGCTTCGCCAAGTGAGAAGCTGCCATCTGTTGCGGTACGACATCGACACATATGATCGTTGCCGTGATGATGATCCCAATAAATCGTACGATTTCCTAATGCGTTGCATGAGGGATCTAATCGAGAGGGATAGGCTTCGCGAGAACCGAGAGCGCGTGTCCAAGGTCAATGCCAGTAAAGCCCCGACGCCCAAGGCTGGTGCTGCCGCTCCTGAAAAGAGGGACCCCAAGAAAAAGAGCGCACCTAAGCCGAAGGACGCCGAGGAGAAGTACTGTTTTGACTTCCAGAAGGGCTCGTGCACGAGGGGGGCAAACTGCCCTTACGCGCACCGCAAGGAGCCGCGAGGACGCTCCGCGACCCGCGGCAGGCCAAGTTCCCCCAAAGGCGGTAAAGGAGAGAAAGCACCGTGTTCTTTCTTTGCCCAAGGGAAGTGCACGAGAGGTGATAAATGCAAGTTTAGCCATGCCTCCACGGGCGGCAAATCTGCCGCCGCGGCATCGAGCAGCGAGGCCAATGCAAATCCTGCGGCTAAGAAGCGTGCAAACTCACCTAAGCCTAAGCCCAAGGCCAAAGCCGCTGCAGTCTGCACCAGGTACGCCATGTTCGCAAAGCCGATCAACCCAATTGGAGTGTCATTCGACACCAATGCTCATGTTCATGAAATCCCCGCCGAAGGCGATGGTTTCAAGCTTGAGTATGAGGAACGTCAGTACAATAGGATGTTTCCAAGTGCCAAGGACTGCCCCAGGCCGACCAAAGGGACTAACAAGGCAGCGCGCAAGGCCGCGAATCAGTTGAATGCCGTAGTCAAAGCCATGGAGAATGGAGCCCAGCCCGCTTGCGGTTTCATGTGCGATGTGGAATCTGATTCCATCTCAAGCCTATCGTGTGATGAGTGCCTGAGAGTTGCCATGCCGCCTCACGATGTTCGCAAGGATGTCGAAGCGCCAAGGGCAGCCACCCCTGCCCCAAAGGGAAAGGATGTGTGGCTCATTGATTCCGGTAGTGAGCAGGACCTCATCAGCAAGGCTGCACTGAGGAATGCGTCCAAGGCAATCCGAAAACAGGCCCCGCAGCCTATTCGCCTTGTGACTGCAAACGGAAACATCACTGCTTCCGAGATCGCCGACATCAATGTCGATGCATTGTGCGAGCCTGCTCGGGTGTGAAGTGTCTGGATCAAGGATATTCCTTTCATTGGGAATCCGGGAAGGCACCAACCATGGTTCGCCCTGACGGTGCTCTGATCCAGCTCAAGGTTGACGGTCATGTGCCATACATGGACTCTAGTTGTGAAGCTGAGCCATCGTTGAGTGCAGTAGCAGCATCAAAGCCAGCGCCTGCGCCAGTTCATGACGAAGGCATCGACGAAGGTGATGATCCCGACGACGAAGTTGAGCGGTTTGTGAGATCCCGCAAAGAGCAAGATCTGGTTGCCGAAGCAGGTACCAAAGAGCACTTGTTTGCACACTATCCGAAGAATCCCTTTTGCCGCACTTGCCAACGTGCCAAGATGCTTGCCCCATATGCAAGATCGAAAGGCGGGCAGGGAAGGCTCGAGACGAAAGCGTTTGGAGATCACATCATTGCTGATCATGTGATTCTCAAGGCCAACATCGAGCAAGGCATAAAAGGTGAATGGTGTGCTCTTGTGATCAAGGACGTGCATACGCAGTTCAGGTACGTTTACCCGTCGACCAGCAAAAGCACGGAGCAATCCGTTGCAGGGATCCAGCATTTCATTTCCGGTAGGGATGAGGTTGAGGTTCTCTACACTGATAACTCCCGGGAATTGAAAGCCGCAATAGAGCAGTTGGGGTACCGTCATCAGACCTCCATTGAATATGTTGATTCTTCCAAATCTTTCGTGGAAAGGGAAATCAGACATCTGTTG
Source organism: Effrenium voratum (assembly GCA_963377175.1). NCBI lineage: Eukaryota > Dinophyceae > Suessiales > Symbiodiniaceae > Effrenium > Effrenium voratum. The sequence goes on along the minus strand of CAUJNA010002902.1, from coordinate 524,206 downwards.
GAGGGAGCACGTGCGAACCTTGTCCAGTCAGGGTTCCCACTGTCGATGTGGCCATTTGCCATCCAGCACAATGCAGTTGCGACCAACATCCTGCCACAGTTGAATGGAAATGATTCGCCATGGTACCTCAGGTTTAACAAGACCTTTGATGAAGCTGAGATACCTTTCGGAGCAAAGATACTGTTCTGGAACAACCCTGCACGAGCTGACAATCAGGCAGGCAAGACTTCGCCAACATCGAATGAAGGCGTGTTTCTCGGGTACCATATTCAGCCCGGGTTCGCATGGAAGGGTGAGTTCCTCGTTGCAAAACTAGAAGGGCTCGATTACCATATCGAACATGCGTCCCTCACGGTACAGCGAACAAAGCGCATTGAGCTTCCGACTGATGAGTTCATCTTCCCGATGAGGTTGTTGAAAGACCCTGCATCTCATCCACCTGTTGCCAGTGCTAGGATACGAGATGATCCTGTGCCGTTGGAACGTGGGCAAGCCCACATCGAGGAACCCGCCGCATCGGAGAAATCCGAAGCGAAGACCAAGCCTGTCGTGCCCGACAAAGGCGGCGCATTCGACCCGAGCATAATGCCTGATGGGTCACCAGTACCTGATGGCTATGTGTGGGATGGGGTTCGGCTCGTCCGTAGGAAGGCCGGATCCAAAAGGCCTCCCGATATCCCGTCTGACATGTGGGTCATGCTCGGCAGCCAGGACCGAAAGGCCCTAACCCAGCAGTACGAAGATCAGCTCCGTGCAGATGCCAAGAAGGCAGTGCTTGAGACAGCAGTCTCTTCGGAGGCCAGATCCGAGCACCCCGAAGCCGCATCGAGTGCAAAGCCGACCAGCGCCGCCCGCGAGGGCGAGCCGACATTGCCTGTGATCCGGCACGCGCCTGCGATGTCCGTTCTTCCGGAACGTGACAAGTCATCGAAGGAGCCGCATCGCCCGCAATTGCGTGAGTTGGTCAAAGAGCGAATCAAGAAGGTTGAATTTGATGTTGCTCTTGAACTGTTCAGTGCAGTCGTTGCAAGGCTTGTGCCAAAAGCCGAAGTAGCCAATACGCCAAAGGCCCAAGCTGCTCTTGACAAGGAATGGGAAAACCTTCGAAAGAAAGGCACTTGGGACGAGTTCAGAGTAAACGAGTGTAGGCGCGTCATCAGAGAAGCCCAGAACAAAGGGGAAAAGGTCCACATTGGAAGGATTTTCGAGGCTTGTTACGAGAAGGGTAGCGAGCTTCCTGATGATGATCCCAACAAGAAATTCAAAGGAAGGACCGTTTTCCAAGGGAACAATGTTTACGATGAAAACTCTGTTGCAGCATTATTTGCGGAGCTAGGGTCCAGCCCAGCGTCAATGGAGGCAGCCAAAATCCTCGACGCTTTCGGGTCGCAGCCCGGCTACCGCAAGGCGCAAGCCGATGCGAAGCAAGCCTACATTCAAGCCCTGTTCAAAGGCGTTCCCACATGGCTTAGATTGCCCAAGAACAGATGGCCCAGCCATTGGAGCAAACAATACATTGACCCCATTGTTCCACTTGTGCTAGCCTTGTACGGACATCCCGATTCAGGGGGGCTTTGGGAAAAGCACCTCGAAGATGCCCTTAGCAAGCAAGGCTTTGTAAGAGTGTTGCCCGAAATATGGACATCCATTTTCCATCATCCGGAACTCGACCTGCTGCTCGTCGTATACGTTGATGACTTCAAGCTTGCAGGACCCGCCGGCAGCCTTGATAAGGGATGGGAACTGATCGGGAAGGTTGTCGAGATCGACGCGCCCGAGCCATTCGGCAGATACTTTGGGTGTCATCACATCGAAAAGAACAATGTCAGATTGTCTAAAGAGGAACACCCTTTTAATCACGTGTTTGAGGGTTCTGCGCAACACGCGGGTGTTTGCTCTCAAAGAAGGACTGAGGACTACTGGGAGCATGATGAGAACACGAAAACGTGGACACGCTATCACTTGCAGCCCAGAAAGTGCCTTTTCCGTCCTAAGGAGCAAATGAGTGCATTCGCTTGCAGCCTCGACCCCCAGCGTGTGACAATCAAAGATCAATCCAAATCAAGTCCAATTTGCGATGAGTGGTCGCGTCATGCAAGTGATCGCATTTCTGCGGACACCGCGTGGTGGACCGGACGTACTGTGTTTTCCTACGGTGAGAATCAGGAAGCAGCTCTGCAATGTGCATTGCCCTCTAAGCCTGGATCAATGAGAGACAAAACCGCGGCAAAGAAAGAAGTCAAGGTTTCGAAGTTCAAAGGACCCGAAACGATATGCGATAAACCTGTTGGTTGTATGACTAAAGAAGTCAACATTGTTGAGTACGACATGTCTGATTTCCTCAAGTCATGCGTTGACGCATATTGCGAACTTGCCAAGGTGAACGTTTCTTCGCTGAGTAAGGTTAGCACTCCATTCATTGGTTCGAAGGTCGCGAGACCTGTCGTAAATGAAGAGGAGCCAAAGGGCAGGCTTCAAACGATCGCTGCAAAAGTACTAATGAAGATTCTATTCGCAGCCCGCATGGCTAGGTATGACCTGCTAAGAGCCACGCAAAGCCTTGCCTCGCGCGTGAGTAAATGGTCCACTGAGTGCGACAGCGCTCTACATCGGCTTGTGTCTTATATACACTGTTCGAAGGATCTAAAGATGCGAGGTTTTATCGGGGATAAGTTCTCTGATTGTAGGCTGTGGTTGTTCGCTGACGCGGATTGGGCAGGCGAATACGACTCGCATAGTACAACTGGTTGCACCATGATTCTGGTAGGGCCAAACACGTACTACCCACTGAATGCCTTCAGTAGGAAGCAGACAGCGACCGCAACAAGCTCGACTGAAGCCGAGGTCATCGCTGCGAATCAGGCGCTCAGAGCAGAGGGATTGCCGACGCTGTCGCTTTTCTGCCAGCTCAGCCTGTTTGGGAAAGAAGCACATGGGTATGCTCAAAAGGCAGGAAAGGCCTCCCTTGATGTGCCCGATGGCATTGTTGCTCGCATCGACCCCGAGTTGGATGAAATTCGGTACGGAAATGTTGATGCGGGCACAAGTGTAGCGAACATCAATGCCCTAACTGTGCATCTCAGTGATAAGTGGAAAGTTAAGCTGATGGAAGACAATCAGGCCACGATCACTATCCTGCAGCAGGGACACTCACAGAAGCTAAGGCACACGGATAGGACCCAACGCATTAGCTTTAGATGGCTCCAGGAGCAATTCGTGAATAGGCAGTTCGAGTTAATCAATGTTGACACTACCCTCCAAGCTGCAGACATCTTGACCAAGGCGTTTGACAGCACCCCAGTGTGGCACCATGCACTTGAGCTGATCGGTATCTCCCCCAATCGCCAGGCGCGAGCCTGTGCCACCAGTTTGCTGCTCTCCCCGTGCGCCAAGGCCGGAGAAGTTAGTGATCAGGGGGGGCAGATCGCCGCGCTATGCAACGCTCAGCCCAAGCGCCTCCTTATTGAGTTCTGTTGTTCGACGACCTCACGGTTGGGCGAATCAAGAGACTCTTCAAAGGGATGTCGTGTCATTCGGGTAACTGAAACCGAAGACGGGTGCTCTGATACATGCAGGCAGTGGTTAGTCCATGAAATTGCCGAATTTAGGAGCAAGAATCCTAAGGGTGCAATAATGTTCTACGTTTCATTGCCTTGCACTGGAGGATGCCCGTGGGGTTATGTCAACCAGCAAACTCCCAAAGGTGCTGCCAAGATTGAGGGTCACATCAAGCAATTCCGGTCACTGCTGAGAGGGTTCAAACGCATTCTCAATGATGTCTATTCTGATGACGTTAGAGTTGCCTTCGAACTTCCCAAGGCGTGTCGTTATTGGAAATGGCCCGAACTATGGAGTTTCTTGACTAAGTACAAGATGAACAAGTACGAATTCCATGGTTGCAAAATCGGCATTAAAGGGAGAAATGGAAAACCTATGAAAAAGCAGTGGGTCGTTGCCAGTAATATGCCCACTATTTCCGTGGTTGAGTACTTCAAGTGTGATGGTTCTCACGAGCATGATGAAAGCCGTGGTACGCATTTGAAGGAAGCCGAGGGATACACGTATGTTTACACCGATGCCGTTCACAATGCATTTTCTGAACACGCCACCATGCAGCCGTTGCTTTCGAGTGATTGTGCTGCATCTTCTTCGCAATGAGCAGCGCGACGGCTATGGCGCATCCCGCGAGGGATTGCGATCCGGCATGGAGGAGATGGATGGAGAATGTCGCTACCACTTCGGTATGCACGAACGGCAAATACGACGCTAACCTCGCCGCCACGGTCAAGGGCCTCCTCGAGACGACCTCTGCACAGTCGCTTATTCATACATGGGTGCAGGACCAACCGCACTACCTGCAATTGCTTACACCCCTGTTAACCATAAGCGAACCGTACTTGAAAGTTTTGCAGGCCCCACGTGTACCAGACCGCGACCTCCTTATCTATGTGACTGTCGCTGATTCAGGACTGTCCATGGTTTCGGGCAAGAAGCGCAAGCTTCGCAAGTACGACTTTGCGGAGCGTTTGGATGCCTCTCGCCCGGCGCGTGTCGGTGCATGGAGGTCTGAAATGCTTTGGGGCAAGGGCTTACAACAGCTGTGCAAGCGGTTGGCCGCCCTCATCGACGAGGTGCGTACCGACTACCCAGCAGCCACCATCATTCCGATGATTTACTGGAATGGCAACGAGCTCGTTGGGAAGGACGGCCTCGAGCCCACTGGTACATATCCTTACGACACCCCCATCGGAGACGCCGAGCAACTTCTCGCTGACACCAGACGGCACCTGGCTTGGACCAGGGATTTCGCGGCCCGCAAGGGCTGCGCATGCCTTGGAGTCATGACCGGCGCGAAGAGCTACCTCTACGGCTTCTCTATGATTTGGGACCGTTTCATGACGGAAGTCCGGGATTACATCATCGGCGACCCCAACAATATGTTTGTATATGTTGATGCTACACCCTTCGTCGAGACCATCGATTTGCTGGACAGGTATCATATGTGCTTCAGTGACGACAATATCACGAAGACCGTCCAGTTTATGCGCGGAACCCATCATATGTTGTACATGCTTTCCATCTTGCGCCCCGCAATGGGCAGCGTAGCCGAGCTGACACGTTCGCATGATTGCACAATGCGTCCGATCGATGTGCTCGAGGTGCGCCACCAAGAGGATTGCACAGTCAACGTTGAGGTTCTCGCGTACTGCAAGGAAACGCTAACGAAGTGCGGCGTTTCATTGTCAGAGATGATCGGGCTCCCTTTCACCCGTGAAGAAGTGGAGTTCCGGCAGCCCCTCGATTTTGCCCCTGTCGATCCAGCCGAATTTGCAACTTCAGGTGAGCCTTCCGGTGCTGATGTTTCCGAAAGTGTTCGCCCGGCGCAAGCCGGTGCAAAGGCGGCTGCGGTGGCACAGAGGGACGAGGCGACGAGCAGGCCGGTACCACTTGACTCCTACGGGAGGAACGTGACTGGGGGCCACTACGATTGCTGGGTTTATAGCATCCATGACGGCGTGAAGTATGTTGACTATGGTGAGGGCCCCAAGCGACTTGAGATCATCAAGCAGCCTTCTTTTGATTACGACCCTTCCGTCAGGAGAATCAGCAATGAGTACCACAGCTCCCTGACGTGCATCTCGAAGGTCCTCCGTGGTCGAGGGACAGAAGGATGTGGGTACGTGATGGATGAGGACGGCTACATGGACCTCGAAGATTTGGGACTCGCGCTTCGCAAGGAGCTGCGACATCCCATTCCATGGAATATTCAGAGCATCATGGACATCTTCAAGCTCGACAAAAAGCAGAGGTTCATTGCGCTTGGTTGCCCGGACGCAAGCCGGTGCGGAGATGTCCCCTGTTCTCATTGGATTTTCAAGATCAAGGCCTCCCAAGGCCATGAGGACTGGCTCCAAATTGACGACTCCGGCATCGCGAAGGAGTGGTACGTGAACCCGGGGACGGACCTCGGGCGCTGGTCTGGCTGGAACGTCTGCAGCAACCCTCCTACGGTGCTCTATCATCGCACCGATAAGCGGAACTTCGCCAACATTATGCGAAACGGACTGCTTCCAGGAGGAGGTGACCAGCACGAGACAGGCAGACCTCACGTTTTCTTCGCTGACATTCCGAGCACGAACGAAAATTACATCTCAGGTGTACGCGCTAACAAGCCCTTGGAAATACAGATCGACCTCAGGATGGCCATTCGCGCAGGGCTTTGCTTTTTCAAGACAGAGAGCGATGGCGTCCTCACGCGCGACAAGGTGCCCAACTACACGATTATTTCTGTATTGGACGCTACAAATGGCGATGTATGGTACACTCGCTCCGAGCAATCGGATGCAGGTGCACCAGCTGAGGCGACTGAGGATGAACCCCAGGGGATGAAGCGCGACCAAGCCGTGGTTGATGATCGGTCCACAGCACTGGAGCGCATTGCTACAACCCGCACCAATGTGGCGTCTCCTCGCGCCCCGCAAGGGGAAGCGAAGAGACAGAAGACTTTCAATCCAATGGAGAACGTTGAGCTGAATGTCGCCACGTGCCCGGTTTGCAACAACAGTGTGTTCGAGGGGCAGGTCCACTGCACATCATGTGGGCAGTTGTCACCCCTCAATCCTCGCCTGTTGAAAGAGCAGCAAAAGAATTACATTGTGCAGCGTTCCAATTTGCTGAAGAAGATGGGCCTCAGCACCCATGTCACAGCCCAGGTTTTGGCATCCGTGGGAACTTTTGACCTCCGCGAGGAGGATCGGAGTAGCATCCTTCGTGGCCTGAACTCCCCGGACAGTGCCGTCATTCAGGAGGCCCGGAAGAAGCACAAGTCCGCCCTGAAGAACGGCTACCACTCTCTACTTGATCGCTATGAACTCGACCTTCAATACAGGGTTCGTATGCTTGAAGTGGGCCGTCGGGATGCGGATATACTCCGCATGGAGTTGTGTGCAAACCTCGTCTTGGCTGCTCCAAAGCAGTCGCAAGCCCAGCGCACTCTTGGAGTTGGCCTTGGATCAACTTCTGAGTCGCGAATCGCAAGGCTCGCGTACATAAAGACGGAGGTGGAGTTTTTGCCCAGCGAATTGCAGGATGCACTCAGTTCCCGTTGGATCATCATGTTTCAGGGAATGCCATACAGTCCACGGGCTTTTGTGAATGTTGTCTCCGAGCAGGACAAGCCTCGCAGCATTGGATGTTGGAATGGCATCATCCATTTGCGAAGCAATTCCCTCGAGGACCTCCGCCACGAAATGGACTGGATATTCAGCCAGAACGAGCGATATGCCCGAAACTCAGTTGAGTTTTCAAAGAACGAGAGCACCAAGCACCTCGCTCGCAATGCCGCTCGCTATGCCGATCAGAGCGCTCCCGCCGCCCGCGAGGGTGAGCATTGGAGCCAAGGCAGCTGGCAGAACTGGTCCGGTTGGGGAGGATGGTATGACAGCAGCGGTTACCAATCTACTTGGCAGTGGCGCTAAAAGCGCAACTGTCATGGTTTGCATGTATACAACGGTTCCCCATGACCTTCTCCCTCTGTTGTGTTTCTGTTTGGCTGCTTTGTGAAAGGCCCCTTTAACACGCAGAGGGGGGTGAAGAATTTGATCGGTCAGTTTGGGGTTTTACATCCGTTGCATCCGCAGTGTGGCTGTTCAAGCGTGAAAATGTGCGAGCAGCGCACTTGGACGGTTTGTTGTTTCCTTTTGGGCCCCAAACCGGTAACCCTTGAATCTATATGTCTTTCTCTGAGGGACAACATTTGGTCTCTGATTTGTCCAGGTGCTTTACAGTTGCAGCATAAATTGACCTAACCTGAGTATCTGTGTGTGTGTGTGTGTGCGGAGTGACAGAATGCCCTGTCACCACCCTTTCAGATTCGCAGCAGGGGCGTGTGGCACTCTCATCCTACCACACGCAATGAAGCTGTGGGTGAGAGTGGGAAGCAAGGCCTGATCAGCCTTGTGTACCTGCACCTTTTGAGTGATTCTGAAAGTCTTTTGGCCCTCTTCTTTGCCGCTGTGTGTGCTTCATGTTGAACCTTGTAATGGTTTGTCGTGACCGCAAGCCGAACTTTCTTTTACTCGAGACTCATCGGTTGTACTCGAGACTCATCAGTTGTACTCGAAACTCATCAGTTGTACTCGAAAGATTAGCACTCTCCATCTGGAGCTCAAGTGTGTACACCCCATTCGTGGGGAATCCTCGGGTGTACCCATTGTGTGACCCCGGGCCGGCTCTGTCGGAAAATTTGACCTCAACGTGCGTATCATAGAACAGCGGAATTTCACATTTAACCAGGAACGAGGTCTCACTAAAGGGAAGAAAGCCGTCAGTTCATAGCGACGTCTCACCACAGTTGATTGCTGCCGATTTTCATTGCCTACCCTGACCATTGGTTGAACTTGTTGCTCGTTTCACTGCGGTTTTCGATTGTTGACTTGTATTTGCTTTGCCTTGTACATTTCGCTTGACCATTGCAGTTGAGGGCCGCTAACTTGCATTTGCATGGATTTGAATATTGTCGGGTCTGATTCTCTCAAAGGTGGAAGTGTGCAAATTCCGATTTAGTTGCGTCACCATGTCTCGACGTGATGATCGTGATAGATCCAGGACTCGACGCAGACGTGATCGGAGTCCGTCCCCTCAAGCTCACAAAGCACGCCGACGTGAGCATAATGACAACCAGGTCTCGGAGAACATGGATTGGAACAACTTGGTTTCATGGCAACACAACTCCGGCTACAATGCTGCTAACAACTTTCCGATGGTGCCTACCAATTTTCAATCGACTCACAACCCCACACAGCAATTCCAATACCCGGCGATCAACTACATGATGCCGATCCCTCCTGATCCCACACCATCCAAGTTCATGCCACCAATGATGCCACCACCGGTCACTACGTCCCAACCTACACCTTCACCTGGACCTCCTGCAGCTCTACCGGTTCGTCCTCAGAAAGCCTGGCTTACTCCCTCGCCCGACTGGACACCTGCAGACGGCATGTTTGATGTCAATCAACTCTACAACTTCAGCCTGCCCATGACTGTTGCCAACACTCCACATGGCAACCTTCGCGACATGTCAGGCATGGATATTAGGGACGTACGCCTGGTTCAGGTTATCCACGGGGGCCTCACCAACTGGCTGCTCAGGCCGTTTGCACACGGCCGATTCGTGACGTGGGAAGGCTTTCGCACCCGCACTGAGGCCTTACTTTGGAGTACCTGCTCCAAATTACTACGAAGATCGCAGTCACTCAACCTGCTCACCCTGGAAAAGGACCTTGCCAACACGCTGGGTCTCAACATTGATGACTTCAATCAGCGCATCAAGGTCCACGACCATTTGGCCAACCTGGTACTTCAATTTCTTCAACAACATCACACCTCTCTCGCACCTGCTGCCCAGACCGATGACATGGTCAAGAAGTTCAATGATTTGAATCGTGCACATGAACTTCTCCAAGCTCAGTATTCCGCATCACTTCGCGCATCGACCTCGCCCACGATGACAAACCAGAAAGATGATGCAGAGTTGGTTACACCGCCACCGGTCAACCACACACCATCCTCGTCACCTGCCAGCTCCCTTCCCACAGCCAGCGCGGCCGCCCTGGATGGCAAGTCGTTTGATAGCGTGGTGCAACCTCGGATCATGCAGTCTCTTCACGGAGTGTCGTCACCGCCGTCCAAACCGGCGGCGTCACAGTTGCTCACCATGCACAGCACGCCGGATGAAGTTGTCAAGTACTACACATGGACCAGTGACCAACCTCGCCATTTCCTCAAGCAAGCACCCACAACAACCACTTTGGCGTCGCTGGTTAAGTGGGCCAATCACCCGTCCCGGCTCAACGGCAACAAGTCGTTAGATTCTATGGCGACGCAGCTTCTTCAGGCCAGGCAACGCATGCCGAAGGGCGATGCGCCCACACTCGGTGCAATGGCAGCATTATGGGGTCTTGAACCCGGGTACCTTACCAAACTCACTGAGAAGGCATTGAGTCACCTCATCGTGACCGCTCGCCTGCTTTGTGGATGAGAAGGCATCATATCGACCTTCGTTCTCATATGAGCCCGGAGCGGCAACAATGTCACGGATGAGTCCAGGTGAAAACTCGTCCGCCAAGTGTTTGCGTTGCACATGATTGATCTTGTACTTGCTTGGTCTTGCATTGCCTCTTGTGTGATTGTCTGTGTTGCTTGTATTCATGTCGCCGCCTTGTGGTAGATTTCGTTGGTTGCATCTCACCATGTTGGATGAACTTCGCCGCTGCGGAATCTATGATGATGTTGCACAATGGCAGTCGCTGGACGACCTTCTGCACTCGTTGACTACATTCTCGACGTGCTGGCATTACTGTTTCCCTGGATTATCACCACCGTCGATTCCAATTGAGGAGTACGAATCCATCACACAATTGCCGTGGCTGGGTCTCATCCTCGAGGTCTTAGTTGTGGTCCGGATAGCCCTCCAGATTCCGAATTGCGCTATGTCCAACTCTCAGCACACCGTAGCCAACAGGTACGAACTTCACAAATGTCGGTGCGCTGCCTATTTATTGATCAGTTTCTTACAACGTCTCATTACACAGGATCACGGCTACTTCCCGCCGTTCTTCGAAGTCCTTCACTTCTACAAGACTTCTCTCTTGTGTGAAATCATGCACTCAACTTTCGCTGACACGCGACATCTACGCTCATTGCGGGCGCGATTTCCTGACCTCTACGACTTCATACATGATCCAGGTCATCACCAGCAACCGTGCGTCTACATCCGACTTTCCCCATGGCACACACCATACTATGTTGGGGCGACTGATCAGGATGTTCTACGTCGTGAACACTCACGCAGTCGCAAATTTCTACAACTACTTCGTGGACGGCATGCCTTCTTTGAACCGGCGCTTCACTACTGGAAACGATCCAATACCTACTGGCTCTTCTGTGCTGTACCAGTGGAAATCAAACTTCCAGTTTCCTCGGTATGGGTTCAAGAAAGCAAATGGCAATACCTGCTACGTCCGCATCTGAATGCGCCCTGGGTACACAGAATCTTGCGCAAGGTGGGCTTCCGGGAACATCTTGTAGATTTTCGACGCCACTCGTTGTCGTCGCCCACTTCCCTCGGCTTGCACAAGCGCTTTCGACGACGACTACATCCGGATCTTCAACGGCAACTACGACCTGACACCCTGGATGACATTCAAGCCCACTACTCGATCCTCTATCAGCTGGGATCCAATACAGGAGCGTCGTTCCAAGTCATGCGTGACCTACTGTCAGCCGCTTTCCCTCCCACTCAGCTGTACTACTTATTGCGGCTCGCAGTATTTGTCAACGAGCCCTTCCGCTCCAAGGCCCAGAAGCTCCTCGCCCAGGTACTGCGCAAACGACGGCTACAACCACCCACCACTTTAACACAGCTACTTTTGCCGCCGCTGCATGTCCAGAATTGGAAAGCTCTGCTGGGCACATGGTTACAAAGCTGGATTGCTTCTCATCGGGATCTGTTCCCTTCTCTTTTCATTCCAAAGATCCGGGTTGTGGAAACTCGCAGCGCCACATTGGGCGACAAGATATACAACTATCGCACATGGCAGCGCAAATGGGCGCCTGACACATCTTTTCCGTGTCGCTGTTTGGACATCGATGATAGCCATCTACACCGTGCACATGGTCACGCAGTAATGGTGGATGAGTTTTCTCGCATCAATGCGGACATTAACATTGAAATCATGACCGCCTCAATGAAGGATCAGTTTTTCGGTGATGTCGACTTATTGCATCAACGTTTCACCACACAACTTCGCAAACTTGCTCGCCGCTGGCATGTACATGGTTCCGGTCTACTTTCAGATCTACAGCCAGTTGTGTCTCAGTTAATGGATACTCATCGGACCAACCTTCAAGATCGGGCTTATTGGTCATCGACATCGTTGCAACGCACTGTGGCTTCTTTGTCTTCGTGGGTAGTCATCCCGGCGGATCATTTCCCCTCCCGCGCACATGTGATGTGCCCGTCCCTGTTTGCCATATTGATGCGGAAGACATTCTGCGCGGGGGATGTCTTCTCACTTTGCCGCGAATCTGCAGCATCCTTTCGCTCTGAAGTGGTAAACACAGTACCTTCTCTCCTACGTCAACGATATGCATGGGGCCTTCGACTTCAAGCACCGTTGCCCACAGCGCGCATCCTCCCAAAGCCGACCAAGGACTGGCAGAAAGCTCGACCCATCATTCATTCTTTCGCACATGGGCAGCTCCCTTCCTCACGGTCTTCGGTGCACTCATATTTGAACTCACCAAGGCGGCCTTCCCCGACATTGCAGGTCAACTCTCAGTACAAGAACTTATCCAGCAGCTGTGGGAAGCACTGTCAAAAGCAGATCCTGATGAGTACATCCACCTGGTGTCGCAAGACTTGTCAGGCTTCTTCACGTCCATTCCTACGGAACGTTTCCATCAGGCGCTTCAAGTGCTTCTCCATCGCTATGATCAAGTTGTTGGCCTTCGCGGTTCCTCGCAATGGTCCGTGTACGAAGTCAAGTCAGATCATCGACGCCGTATGTTCAAAGGAAAGTGGCGCCGTCAAACCAAGATCCCTCGAATTTTTCGTGAACAAGATCTCCGGCACCTTCTGGACTTTGTCATTGACAACAGTCACTTCGAGATCAACGGATACTTGTTCCGCCAAGAACGAGGAGTCGCTATGGGATCACCAGCCGCGCCACCGTTGTGCAATTTGGTTGCTACGGTTGAGGATTTCTTCTGGCACCGAACCATGATTTCTCTGCGGTTTTGCATGCCCGACATTGGTGTGATTTGGCATGAGCGCTACGTCGACAATCGTTTCATTCTCCTTCGAGACTCAGCCCCACACTCACCCGTGCTCATGAACTTTCTTTCCCTGGAATTTTATCGACCACCAGTGATGCTTGAGGTTCAACATGATGACAAAGTACTAGGTTACCGATGTGATTCTTCCTCCAGAACTATCACTCCACAGCTACCTGATCATCCCTCCCAAATCAAAGGAATTCGGAGTGCCAATGATCGGATGTTCACTTATTCCTCTTGGTCTTCTCGCTCGTGGCTCATCATACGTGGTGCGCAACCGGCGGTTCAGCAACAACATGGGCTCGACGCTCTCAAACGCCTTTATGAGGCCAAAGGTTTTGAATCTCACCTTCTGCGGGACGTTCGCCGTCGACTTGGGACAAAATCTGCATGTGAGCTTGTCCGTTTGTCTCTTCTTGTGCATGCTTGGGACTGCTGTCGTTGCATTGCGCTTGGTTTGCATGTAGCTGGCTCAGAACTATGGCGGAATATATGATCACTAGCACTCTGCGTTCGGATGGATCAATACAAACAACGAGCCGCGTGACGCTCGAGCACCTCCCCAACTTCATCAACGGCAATGAGATCCAAATGTTCATCCGGACCCATGGCATAGCACACCAGCAAAGTGTGCAATCCCACGGCTCGTCACGTGATGCACCAGCACTCACTGAGCAGCCCAGATCGCGTTCCCCCCGGTCACGAATTCCGCGGATCCAGCTCACACCGGGCCCGCAAGGGCATTCAGATGAGGAAGAAGACTGGGGTGAATGGAGGAGTGATGGCAGACACGCTCATAGTGATCAAAGGAGGCCACGTTCGCCTCCGTTTCCCCCTGCTCATGCCAGTCCTTCTGAGAACCGCATCGCGCTGGTGCCTCTCTCAGTTCGTCGGCAGGTGCCTGATTTGGGGGTTCATCGCTTCAAGCTACGCACTGGGTGTCGGATCGAGGAGATCGCCATCGAAGTGAATGACGTCCTCTACTACACCTTACCTTCGATTGCCGCCTTGGTATTCCCTGAGCCGGAGCTGTTGAAGAAATCATGGGAGTCTGTCTACAGGAGCCTCATGCCACACCGCCGCAGCATCATAGAAGATGAACAGCGGGTCATGTCCATTTCGGAGTTTCCGTTTGCTCAGCCGCCGCATGGGGTTCCGGGACGCTGGACGGCGCAAGTGGTCAAAGACATCTCGGACTACTTCCAGGTCTCTCGGCGGTCACTACCGCAGCAACTCATCGTCCAGCTCGGCATTTGCGAGGAGAAGTGGCCATATATCAGCAGAACCACGCGGACGTTTCACAACTTCTCCGCGGACAAAAAGAACTCCCAGAAGAACCTCTTTGGGATCATCTTCTCATTTGAGCCACGCCGATTGTTGCCAGACAAGCAGCGCACACAATCGCAGTCCACATTTTTCTGGTCCCACAACACCAACATACAGGCTGCCATGCAAATCCTGCGTGATGAGGAACTGATCCGACCTTCGAAGTGGCAAGAACACCCTTCCCCCAATCGTGAATGCTCCAACTGGAACGAAGTTTGGTTACCTCCGATGGGATTCTACTGCAGAGGCAGCCTCCAGTCTCAGGAAGCGGCAATCCAATCTGCTGCGCAGTTCGGTGGAATCCGGACGGACCGCCCGGTGTGCATTGGTGGCTCTGCTCGTCTCCGACAACAGCATTGCACTATACCCCGCGGCGGCGTGTACGCGGACATAGCAGCCGCCCACTACTATGACTGCATTCATGCCAAGGATGGCAGGTGGAAACTAAGATCTTCGATCGCAGTGCCCAGCTACATGGGCATCTTCTGGTGAACCATGGTGGCATGCCAGTACAATAGCGTTGCTGCTGACCCGACGTGTTGTGCGCTTTGTTTTTCATGATGTACATCATGACGCCCCTCTTCCGGAAAAACGCATTGAGTTGTCCGTGGCTCATGGTTGACTTTGATATTTCCTTGTGCGGTGTTGCTTGCATGATTGGTTGTCTGCCTTCTGAATACTTGCCGTCGCCGCTTTTAGTCATCACTGGTTGATTGAGCCCTGGTTGTCTCATCTTTCCGGAATTGTGATGGATCATGGGGATCTGCTACGTGATTGTCGGCACATGCTACTCGCTATGTCATCGCAAATCAGTTTACTTTTGGCTGGACTGCAGCGTCTTGAAGGTCAGCAGCGACATCCACAGCCGCCTCCACCGCCACCGATTCCGGAAGTTCACCCCCCCCCGCTGCCTCCGCCGTCCACGGCGCCGCCGTACTTGCCAGCAACATCGGTCAGACCTGACCACATGGCAACGCCGGTCACTCTTGTGGCCACCACGGATAGCCGTGCGGAGCACCCTGCTCACGTGCGCACGGTGAGTGTTAGCACCTCCTGGGAGCACAGACGAAGGCGAAGATCTAGACATCGAGAGCCGCACCGGAGACGATCCCGCAGCCATCATCGTCGGCTACCAGACCGTCCTGTTGATGCGGTTCCCGTGGTCCGCCGTCATGCTCATACACCTAAGTATCCACCGGCGGTCAAAGCCATGCCAGCTTGCAGACCATCCGGTCTGTCTTATGAACGGTGACGGAGCAACAGCGACAAAAGTACCTCAGCGTTTGCTTCGTTCATGCTTGCATGCACCGTATCTCTGTCATGCCGCAGCATTATCGCTTTGCAGCTTTGCGTGAGTTGCCCTTGTGGTTTGATTGGTTGCCATGCAGTTGTCGGCTGAGTTTGTGAACAACCTGGTGGCTGTGCTCAATGTTCTTGCATCCCAAGTTGCGACAGCTTTGGACACACTGAACTTTGCCTTGATGACGGAGCGTGGTCGTCCGACAGACACGGTGGTGACCCCGAGAGCACCAAGAAACTCCAAACATGGGTTGCGGCCCCGCATCATCACGGAGCTCGCCTCCTCTGACCGATCTCGATCCCCCACACGCATTCGGGCTCGACCGGTGGACACGTCATCTACCTGGTACATACCGGCTTTGTCCCCGCCTCGAGCCGCACATCGAGATGCTAGTGAACACAATCCTGGTACTCGGCCCGAATCTGTGTTAGATCGACTGCCACCGCCTCGTCCTCTTGCTCCTTTCGCGGCACACGGTGGACGAGAACCAGGACAGACGACGCCCACAACACCGGATTCGGATTCTGATGGTTCGGTACATCCGCATCCAGGTGCCTCGTCGTTCCGGCCGTCGCCGACGGTGGTTCATGGTCCTCGGGAACTTCTACAAGAATTTACCATTGCACTTCGCAATGCATACCGTGAACCTTTCACGGCATGGACACAGGGCGAGCTGGATGAAATGGTGAGACGGAAGAAAGATAAGGATTCCAGGCCCACCTATAAGACCATTGCGCGGTTTCTTCAGAAGCCGATTGAGGAAGTCAAGCAGGCATGGAAGGTCTATCAACAACTTGAGGCTCGCAGCTAGGAACAAGCCCGGCAAATGCAGCAGCGACCATTGATGGACCAAATGATAAGCGGCGGCGGTGTGTCCGGTTTGAGTTGTTGATCACATGACACTTGCTTGCTTGCACGTGACTCAATCTTGCTTGTCGTGCCGCGAGATGTCGTTGACATGCAGTGATGTCTTGCCTGAGTTGCTCAAATCATGTCAGAACAAGTTGTACAGACGTACATTACCTGGACCCATGGAGCGCAGCCGACGTGGTTACAATTTCATGGACCCGGGGCTCTACTCGACAGACCCATTCGGCTGACTACGTCGCCTCCGCCCCCGCCAAGTCTGCCACTGCTTCTTCCACCTCCTCCTCCACCACCACCACCACCGGTGATTCTACACCCCCAGTTTATGCCCTCGGTACGCAGCCCCTCGATCTCAGCCCCTCGCGGACAATCCTGCCCTACCTCTTTGAAATCGCAGCGCACACGCCGCTCGATATACAGCACTGACCCTTCCCGTGATGAAGTACCACGCAGTCCAGGCCGCTCGTCCAAACGATCTCGGACAGCATCAGCTTCAGCGCCGCGGCGATCTCGACGGCCCTTTACAGTGTTTTATTCCAAACGTGCTGGCCGTTCATCGCGATCCCCATCGGCAACATGCAAACATTACTGTCACGCCATCCTGCGCCATGGACGGAAATGTCTTTCCCCTTGTGCACGTAGACGACCAGGTCATTATCATTGCAGGTGTGCGCGACATCAAAGACAGTGAAAGCCAGGTGTCAGACATTTCAGACCTCGTTGACCCGTTTCACCTTGTGTTTGAAAAGTTGCCTTGCTCCTCAGTGGATGTGTGCGGTTGGCAATGCATGTGTGTCCTTGCCGCAGATTTTCGATTGGTTTAGCAGTCGTGCAAGCCCGTATTGCTGCTATGAACCCCCAGTATTTCGAGTACCAGATCGATAGAGGAGTGGAATGGATTCGAATTTACTCTCCGGGCATTTGGAGGCCCGTTCCTGAGGAGGCGCCAGTTCCGGACCCACTCTACGCTTCCACGTTTCGGGAGTGGCGCAGATCATATCACTTCCAAGTGTACTGGTCTGAAGACAGCACCGGAGGCACCACAATGGATCATATTGCCACGCCCAGTTCCTATGTGTCCTATCACGTGTGGGAGTACCGAGACTGGCAAACGCGAGGGTACCAACGAC
Organism: Effrenium voratum; assembly: GCA_963377175.1. NCBI lineage: Eukaryota > Dinophyceae > Suessiales > Symbiodiniaceae > Effrenium > Effrenium voratum. The sequence continues at coordinate 506,743 of CAUJNA010002902.1, read as the reverse complement.
TTGGACCTCCTGTACAATCCATCGGACTCGCGATGCTCGCCAACGCAGACATCGAGTCCTCGGTGGGCTCGTCGGTACCTGATGGAGCGTGGCGGGCACCGTCACCGCCGCCATTTCATGATCCTTGGAATGATTCGGATTGATACTTGAGTTGCATGTTGGACAAAGATGCGGTTGCGCGTGCTTTGTATGTGAGTTCTCATTGGGCTGTCTTGCTTGGTGCTGTGCATGTCGTCTATATGTGTCCGCCGCTCTCTGTGATAACTTTGAGCAGCTTGTCGGGTTGAAATGTTCAATAGTACGGTGCAGGGTGCAGCACGATGGGTCCTACCTCGCTATTTTGACTATGACATCGTCAATGGACCAGCAGGAACGAGGGTGGAATGGATTCGAATCTACGTGCCGGGTCAGTGGCATCCAGTCGCCCCTGACACCCTGGGACCGGCCCCGGATGACCCGACCGCCTATCGGGAATGGCGCAAGGTCTACCACTTCGAAGTGTACTGGCCCAGGGAAAGCACGGGCGGCACAACTATAGGCACGGATCTGCAACCGGTATCCTACGCCACCTTCTACACTTGGTATTACAGGGACTGGGTCACCAGGGGGTACCAACGCCTGGGTCGTCCACATCCCAGCATAGCGAGGCCAGATTTCGCTTCGGGTGCACCGGACCTCATGTATGCTGGAATGACCTCCTCCTCGGCATCATCTAATTCACA
>CAUJNA010002902.1:414109-505921 GCA_963377175.1 Effrenium voratum | reverse complement strand
ACACAACACACAACACACAACACACAACACACAACACACAACACACATCACACATCACACATCACACATCACACAACACACAACACACAACACACAACACACAACACACAACACACAACACACAACACACAACACACAACACACAACACACAACACACAACACACAACCCACAACCCACAACACACAACCCACAACCCACAACCCACAACCCACAACCCACAACCCACAACCCACAACCCACAACCCACAACCCACAACCCACAACCCACAACCCACAACCCACAACCCACAACCCACAACCCACAACCCACAACCCACACACACACACACCCACACACCCGCACACACACACACAGACCCACACACCCACACACCCGCACACCCGCACACCCACACACCCACTCACCCAGCCACCCAGCCACCTCGCCACCCAAGATTTGCCGATCCCTGCGCACAGACACACAGACTCATTCAGCAACAGCCAACAGTTGTTGTGAACAGTACTGTTGACACCCTGACTATTGCAAGTGAACCAGGGCGTTGTAGTTGTTCTTGTATCTAGAGGGTGGGCTAGTTCCCTTTCCTGTGTGCCTTCAGTTTATTCAACAAATGGATGCCTATGGAAAGAGGGCGCTGAGCCATGCAGCAGAAGCAACATACATTGTGTAAATATATACATATGTATATATAAATATATATATATGTTTATTCATTGCTTCCAAACGCGGAGCCCATCGTCTCGAGCCATTTGAGCCAGAATCCCAGGGCTCTAAAGCACAAACCCCTTGCTCAGTAGCAGCCTTACCCATTTCTTTGTGGCTTCCCTACGAAAATGTCTCGCGGCGGAGCCCGGACTACTTCAGGTGCGCCGGGTGCAAGTCATCCACAACTCTTTCACCCCGCAGGCTGAAGGGGGTCGGCTGCAATTTGCTTTAATCGGGGAATCGGCAATCCCTTATTGTTCCGAAGATGGTGACAGGACTCTAGCATTGGGAACAAAACATGCACTACCCCTCGTTGGAACCGAATTGGAGTAATGTTGGGTGTGCTTTAATGCCAACCCGCCCTCCTCAACAGTGCCATGGGTTGAGGTTGTCTCGGTTACCTTCTGGGTCAGGTCAACGACCAATTCTAATGTTGCGCAGAACTCCGATAAATTTGCCCGGGGTGAATAACAACTTGTTATTAAAACGACCCTCAATGGAAAAACAACTTTCTACAAAAGCGCCCCACACAAGAGGGTCCAACATTATTAACAGTAGTCATTGGTGAGACTCGAGTTCTTGACACTCGATCGAGGTGCAGTTCGGAGGGACTGGGCCAAGCACGAGCAAACCCGTGACTGCGTTGGCGCTCTTCTTTTGGCCCCGTGGGGGAGGTTCCACTCAACAAATGAGACAATACCAAACGCTGAGACAAACGGTTGCTTCAAGACCGTGGCCTTTTCCGCGCATGCTTTCAATGTAGATGGCTAACAAGCTGCTGCCACCATTGGTTCCTCGGTGTGGCTGTGGATGTTGTTTTGCCCGAAGCTGTGTGAATCAGAAGCAGGTGCCTTCATGCAGAGAATCATGCAAAACGAACAGGCAAGAACAACCACGACAACCTGACTCACTGGTTCATGCAGTTCATGCCTTCGGTTTGGTACACCCCCTGGTGCTTTTGAAGCTTCCAGCGTTTGTGAATCATGCAATTTGCCTTTTTTTACAGGGAGCTCAGGGGTAAACCGAGGTCACCACTTGGTTGGATTGTGGCAGACAAGCAGCCGCCATGCCTTCTTGCTTTTCTGCAGGTGGCACATGTGTTCCCACCTGGCCAGGGCCTCAAAATGAAGCCGTGGTCTCTGGCTGACACCCGCCACAAGGAGCCAGCAGTCTGGGGCAGAAAAGGGGAGCTAGGGGATAGAGCTCCAGATCCCTGGCTCGAAGAGAAGCAGGAGAGGCTTTCATGCTTGTTGTTTCTTCTTCTGAGTGGTTAGGATGTTCAACAGGGAACAGTCTCCAAAAATGGTTGAATGGACATCAATCCCAGTGCAATGTGTTTGTTTTCATTGGTCCTGGATCCAGATTCAGGAGTTGACTGCCTAGCTCTGGGTACCAAGAAGCCAGCTATCAGAGTGCTTAGGAGGCATGAGGCTGAGACCTTGTGCACGGCTTCCAGCACTCTCCGACATGTTGAGTGTGGAAAGTGATTTTGACGCAGAAGGCGGCCTTCAAATGTACACCTTGTGCAGGGGTTGGGAAACCTAAGTGCGGGTGCCTTGGACACCTAGGCGGCGTGCCGCTTCGAGCGCAGTGCCTTGGCGCTTGGCGCGGAGGGCCTACGGCACGCCGTTGGAGAGCTGGAAGCCGATCAACCCCTTGACAACTGGAATCCATTTTGTTTATGTCCCCAGCTGAAAGCCAAAATATGCTAAAGTAGGTGAAGAGAGGCGGTTTGAAGTCGCTTTTGCTTGGGTCGCCTTGCGAGCCCGGTAGAATGTTTGCCCTTGCCTGTGCTTCAGCCAAGGTGCGGACTTTCAAATAGCGCGCTGTGAAAAAGTGGCCGCTTGGGTGCTTGCTACAAGGCTCAAAAACTGAGGTGGACTTGTTTTGCATCGCTGGGATACATTTGAAGCCCATGTTGGCCATTTCTCGAAGCATGGGTGCCTCCTCGAAAAAGGGCACCCGCCATGTGGACCTTGGTGCTCGCGAGTCTCGCCAGGCTGGGGGCAGCCTATGTGGACTGCCTGCGCTCTGCGGACGAGGCCGATCTCGCGCTCGTTTTCAGCGTGGCAGGTAGCAGGTGGGCCTTGTTGCATGGGTTAAAACGAGCTCACCATGGCACAGGTCCTTTACCGAGGAATCCGATTCCTATGTCAGGTTTTGGACATATCGTTCTTTTTTGCAGATCCAATTGGGCCAGGGCAGAGTTGTTTGAGTAAATTGCCGGCGCTTTGGATATGTAGCTGGTGGACCGAGTCCCCCTCAGCATTTTGTCCTCGCAAATGAGCCAGGCAGCCAGCGCGTCCTTCATGCTGAGCTACACTTGGGGCTACAAGAGCCACGGCTGAAGATGCTGGCGCGTCAGCATTTGCAGGGCCATTTGTCTCGGCCCGATTGAAGGTGGATGCCCGTGGGATTGATACTGAATAATGTTGAATTGGCATCGCATGTGTTTTCGTTCACTTATCAGCCCCTTTGACACGGGGAGTGGCTGAATTTGCGGGCCGTTGAGGAAGGTGCCGGAGGAACTGCTTACTGCAGAAAGGGGCCCCCGCGCGGAGTCACGTGATATCACGTGATTGGGGGTTGCCTGAACTTGGAAATGGCCCCAACTGGTTGGTTGCCCGTTGGCATCTTCCTTCACCGCCAACCAACAACCACCCAATTTCAGAAACTGTTGCGCATGGGCGGGCCGCAGTTTGCAGATCCAAACGATCCAATTGCTCGTCATGTGGGAGTTCCCAAGCAAATTGACAGGCAGCATGGTTGTGCCGGCTGCATATCACCTAAAATTCGGTGCTCCGTTCAGCGTCCGTCAAAGGAATCAACAGGTCATAAACTGAGCGCTGCAAGCGGTCACCCAGAGTCGAACATCGAAGAGGAAAGGGCCGATAGTTGCTAACCGCAGGCAATCGTGGCTTGGGTAGCTTTGGCAGAAAGTCTCCACGACCCCTTTGGCGGTGAGTTTCCTTTCATTGCCCTCCCTCCCACTAACATGGCACCTGACAGGGGGCCTCTGCAGGAGGAATGCTAGTGGCAGGGAGGGTACCCAAAAGACTACCGCTTGATGACCTACAGTATTGAAGGGCCACGCGGCCCTTGGTTGGGATTTGGGGCCCTCTGCCTCAGGATGGGGGACATCACTGACACCTTAGTGCAGTACTGCAAGGACGCCAACCTGGACATGAAGCGAACGTGCCGTCGCAACAAGTGCGATGAAGGAAACCATAGAAGGCACAGAGAAGTAGAGTTAGAATTTTGACAGAAACCAACCTGCCAGAGATACCTCGAACAAGCAGCAAGTTCCTTTATGAAAATTGAGGTTGGTTGACTCTGTGCTGGCCTTCGCGTTCGATGGAAGAAGCGAGTGCTCAGGTACACTTGGATGTGCTGCTTTTGCATCAACCAGCACAGGCGCTTGGTTTCGTTCGTGGGGGATGGTTCCGGTTGTGCTGCAGCACAGCTGCTTGTAGTCTGGCAAAGCCGAGCGCGCCATGCCAAGCCACGTCAATCCATACACGATACCAGCACACAGATGCTCGATAACGCAATCCACGTCTCCGCAGTGATGCAAGCAATGGGAGCGCCAGCTTTTTGTCGTCGAACCTGGTTTTTAATCAATGGCCTGTAGAGATACGATCACAACTTGCATGAGTTCGTCATAGCTGCTGCGCATGCTTGTTTCTGTTTGTTTCTACCAATGATGGTTGGGCTTGGTATGGCCCATTCACCAGCTGCTCATTTCATTCCCAACTATTTGCCTATGAGTCAAAGACGGGGCGGGGGGGGGGGGGGCAATTTGTGGTTTTCCAATCGAGTGCCGCCGCCTCTTCACGGGGTTCGGCTCGGCTCGGCTCAGGGTGAAGGCGACGGAGGCCGCCGGGGAGAAGGTCCCCTTCGAGGAGTTCAAGCAGCTCAGACGGAGGTTTCATTAGTTTGCCATCAAAGTCACCCAGATAAAGGGAAACAACCTCATTTTAACCCATCATGATGGGGTAAAGGGAAACAACCTCATTCTAAGTGATGCGCTAAAGGGAAACAACCGAAACCATTTTCTGGCTTTGATAACTGTTAGAAACGGTCAAAGAAATGACCCCAGTCAGACGGACGTTTCGCGGGTGGGTTCCGAGCGCTTGAAGGGGGAAACCCTACGGACAAGCAGGTTTGCGCGTTCAGCAGCCGAACACCCCAAAAATGGTTTCAGTTTTTGAAGGTCGCCCAAAATGGAATAGTGATTGTTTTGTTTGTGAAAAGTTTTAACAAGTATGGGCCAGATGTGTGCCGTGTTGAGCGTGTGCTCTTTTTCAGCTGTGCTTCTCATTTGGAAGGCATGCGTGCAGTGCTTAATGCGTGCTCTTCTGCGGGTTTGCGTGCCCTTTGGCAAGAGAGTGTGCCGTTCTGAGCGTGTGCTCTGCAGCGGGCGTGCTTATCACTTGGCATGAAACAAGAACGTGGGCCTTTTGGCGCCTCCTGTCAGAATGCGTTAGTTGCGCTTTCCCGGCGGCATTTCCCTCAGGGGTGGCGCAGAATTGCCCCTTCCAGGGAGGCCCAGGCTGATCCATCCACGGCTCGTCACCAGCTCAGGAAGGCCTTTGGTGATCGCGTCGCTGGCATCGGCAAGTCTGAAACTCAGCTCTTGCTGGGAGCTGGGGGAGCAGGCTGAGGGGCTCGCAACCAGCTGAAGTGGATAGCCTGTCAGAGCCGCTGATTGCAATGTCATACAGTTGACTTTCAAATGGTTGCTTGAAGGGAAACATCCCAGTGAGTCTGAGAACCCCTCAAACTTTTTACTTATCGTCCGTCCCCAGGATCGTCGCCATGATGGCTCCGTGGAAGGATCCCTTCTACATCAAGCGGGTCGCAGCCTTACAGCGGCCGCCTGTTCAGGTCTGCCGCTTTCCCCCGCTTTCCCCCACCCCCACCCCAAATAGTCTGGGGGGGGGGGGTTCCAGGGCCACATCCATTGGGGGCTGTGTGAACATTTCCCGCGGCTTCCAACAAATGTGTACCATAACCGACCTGGTACTGGGGACCGTCGTTTTCTTGCTCAGGTCTGGTGCGACTTTGAGATGTACACGGCCACGTCCTTGAAGCAGGACTTTCAAGAATTAATTACCCAGGTTTTTTGCAGCAACTTGCAAAATGACCGAATGGGGGCACACTTTTTTGAGGGTAGCCTTTTTGGGGTTGGTTTAAAGGGACACCAACAGGAAAGCACAATTGTTTGGGTCCCTTATTTTGACGCATACCCAGCTACTATCAAGGTATCGGTTTTTGGTAAGCCCCAACCTTGGGTTTTGCAGCTGCACGGCCTCCTTTGCAGGCCACACTCCAAGCAATGCCCGCTGTAAAGTGGTAGCTGCTTCACTGAGCTGCTCGGGGTTAGGATCTCCTCCTTTGGCCTGGTGCCGCAACAAACCAAAATCTGAGTTAGGTCATGGCGTTCAGCTCACTGCTCGGGCACTGGCCTTTGCTTTTCGGGCGACAAAGTTGATCAGGGAAACGCCCTTCTTCGAAGGAAACAAACTACCTATGAACATGTCAATTGGACAAGGGTGCCACGCATGGCGGCGCAGCTTCGGCAAAGCAGAAACATGCTGCTCATTTTTCCGGACCCCAATGCACTAGGGCAGGTATTGGATTCTGGTTTTTTCCTGGACCCCAAAGAACCCCCTCTTTCCGCCTTACCACATTTTCATGGATCGAAGTTGCAGACAAACGAGGTCCATTGCCACACTCTTTATGGGTCGAAGTTGCAGAAACCAGGGGCTCCAGTGATCGAGTGGATTGTGCTGTCGGGCTTGGAGAGCGCGCAGGGTCCATTGGGGGTTCAGGTTTGGTATCTCGGCTTGCTCAGTGGCCCAATCGAGCGAGTCCCCTAAGGGAAACATCGAAAGACATGCGGAATCATGCGGACGCACATGGGCAAATTGGGGTGAAGCCCTCGTACTCGCCAACTCCACCCCCTAACCCCCTGCCCCAAAATAGAAAGGTCAAAACAAAGTTGCCCCTCCAAATTGGCACACCTTCCCCGAAATACAGGGGGAAACTGGCACACCTCCTGGGCGCCCACCTGAAATTTAGGGGGGACCTAGGCACAAAACACCCCCCCCCCCCCTCCGCGTGCCCGAGCGATCGCAGGAGGTGATCATCGCCATGCCCCCCAAGGAAGCGGAGGACTTCCGCAGCTCGCTGCTCACCGGCGGCGTTGGGGAGGCGACGGGACGGCCACGAAGCTAAGTGTCCTGGTTGGTTCGGTGGGTGCCGTCGGTGGCTTCCCCCCCCCAAAAAAAAAGGAAGAAGAAGGGAACAAAAAAGCAAAGGGGTCGATCTTCCAATTTGGGTGTCAATTTTCATAAGACCCGAAATGCTGGACATCCGAATTCGGTGGCTCGGCGACGGAAAAAATGGTCACAGAGAGAGAGGTTGAAAGGATGTGTTTTTTCTTTTGTTTTTTTCCTTTTGAAAGGCGCCGGGGTTAATTACTGGGCAACCAGAAAGCGATGCCTCGCAGAGTCATTTCTTAGGTTTGGACCCGTTGAGGGGAGCTGTGGCACTTTCCGTCTAGAAATGGAGGTGACTATTTTATCAGCGCCAGAGTGCTGTTTTTTGGTGCGCAAAGGAAGCTCAAGAGCCCAAGAAATGGAAGGCTGCTGCCTGCCCGAAGTTTGAAAGCCATGAGTCATGCCTAGGATTCTTTTGGACGATGTCTCAAAACAAGTACCATGTTTTTTTTAACGCATGCCCTTTATGGTACAGCTGCGGCCACTGGTGATGTGCCAACGTGGTTCGCAGGACCTGGCTCCCGGGCTTAACTAGTCACGGGTTGCTCTGATTCGTTGGCTCGCGCCGGTCAAGTTGGGCCCTTTGGTGGGAAAAAGGGCAACTCATGCAGGGCTCCTTAAAGATACATTTTGCCCATTTGAAACATGGCTTTTTCCACCAAAACAAAGGGAAACCACAATTTACAAGGCAATGTTCAGGTGTATAATGTAAGGATCCCTGTCATGTATACCCCTCCTGCGCATGGACCCCGCAATAGTCTTTGGCAGGGGCTAAGCAAATACGCAACATGCTCTTGTGATGGAGGCTAAATTGGTGTGCGTGTGTGGCGTTTTTAGGGGTACCCGCATTTGATGTTAAGATGAAAGGAAACAGGCGCCAACCAGTTCTTTGGGGTTTCCTATTTTGAGACAAACTAATATGACCATGTGGTTTTCAAAGACCGCACGGCCCAATTCTTAATTATTTCACGCCCTCGGCTGTCAACCCCCTTCCGGAGGTGTGGGCGGCCCTCGGCGCTGTCAAGGTGGAACAGGCGCGCGTGAAATCTGGGAGAAGCAACACCGCCATGTTGTGTGGGTGTGTGTTTTTATTTTGTTGTTACAGTTTTTTGGGGGTGGCGGGTGGGGGGGTGGGGCTCCTGGGAAGACAACTTTGAACATAGTTCTGCACACGTGAATGTTCTTTTATGCCCCTTTAAAGAAGCTAAAATAGTCTTCGGGATGGTCGAAATTGGTATCACAGAAAAGGTGACTTGTTTCAATCACAGTTCACAAGTCCGCCAGGTTTCAAACGGATGCTTCCTCATGGGTCTTGGGGCTTGGGCGAAGAAGCTCAGCGCCCCGTGTTTTGCCGCTTCATCGCGCAAAACTCCTGCTGAAGATGACCAGCACCAGCCGCGAGGAAGCACGTGTGCTTGTTTGGGCACCTTGTGGGATATGCTATGGCGCATCGCCCCTCTGTGCATTCTTTGCTCGCTCAAAAAGCCACGCGCCCAGACAACCCACAAAGGCCACGGTTGTAAGTCTCCGTTCAGTGTTATGGCCAGGCTCATGAATCACTTACCTGACGTACTCTGCCCCTTCAAGCAGACTTGAGCACCCTCTTTCCAGCCAAATCTGACGAGCAACCAGCAGAGCCTATCATTTTTGGCTGGACCGTTCTGTGGGCTTGTCTTTCTTTGTGGCTTCCGTTCTCTTTGTTGAACAGAATCCCAGATAATACAAATTACTAAGCGCATTTCGCTGAACAAAGGACCTCCATTTAAGCGCCGAACACCTCCGCTGGCCATGTCACAAGGGGGTCGGGTTCCAATTACCTGTTTTGATGGTTCCCCCAAGGCTTATAAGCAAATGCCTGACCACTTAGGCCTGGGGAGATTACTTTAACTGTTTCCGAGGGGTTCTCAAAGTCAGAAACCGGGGTTATTTCCTTTTTGACCTGCCACTTTGGTGAGTGTGGAATCATGAGGCCAGGGTTTCATTTTGACCTACCACTTGGGTGGCTAAGAATTTGGTGGAACGAGGCCAGAAAGACCCAAACGTCATGCAGGGGCCGTGGATTTCGGTCGCTTTCTGCAGGCGGAGGCGTCGGTGCCGGAGGACAAGGAGCGCATCCTGAAGCTCATCGAGGAAGGCCCCGGCTTCCACCACCTGAACTGCGCCTTGTCGCGGGATCTCCAGGGTGCCCGGTGGAACAAAGGATAAATGCCAGTGTCCATGAAGAAGTTGGTGGACTTGCCATGAAGTTGGTTGAACAACACAACTATGCTACAGTCATGCTTGCCATAGAAGGCTGTAAGCAGTTTAAGTAGCGATAGGCATAATTACTCTGGTGTTCTTTTTTTGGGGTAGGCCAGCTACGGAACAGAATCATATTTTGTATTTTTGTTTATTTTGGGGTGGGGCCAGGTTGGCAGACGACCTCCCATCGGGGTTGCTTCCTTTCACTTTCTTTTGTGATTTGAGCTTTTTGGGGTGATCTCTCAATGGGGCACAAAAGCGACAGACGATAATCCCAGGGTTTCGATTTTTGGTAGCCCCCTATCCAATTTCTGGCGCTGTAGGTTTTTGTTTTGTGTTTTTGGTTGAGCTTCGGTGCCTTGTTGAGATTGCTTGAAAAGGAAACCTCAGAAGGAAACGTCCGCGATTGCGGGAGCCACGAACACCCCAAATTTTGGGGAACCCAGGCGTCCTCCCACGTGCATGGCCCCTCAGATTCGGAGCTTTTGGAATGGATCGCATGGCTCACTCAGGCGCTGTGGCGGAGCGCCTGCAGGGCCCGGAAGCCAAGAGCCCAAAAGCCAAGCGCCCTTTTGGCCCGGGGAAAGGGGGAAGAGGGACCTGATTTGAGGAGCCTGCCCCGTGTTTGAGTTTTTTGTTTTTTTTGACCCGGCCTTCATGGCGATTTGGATCTTCGGACCTGAGTTTGTTGGTTGAAACGGCGCTGATTTTCCGCAGTGCTCAGTGGACCCACAACAATTTAAGCTTTGTGCAGAGGTGTCAACAGCAACCGAGCAACTATCCACAACATGGGTCGAACTTCTCCGGGAAAGACATTTGTCGTTAGAGGGCACTTGGAGACACAATCGAACAGAAGCCAGCAGGAGCAGCAGGAGCATACGCGCCCTTTCACATATGTTCGACTCCGCAGATTTCAGTTAGAAGGGAGGCTTGCTCTTTGGAGCGGGATTCAGACATCTTGCCAAAGCACAAAACAGAAAAACGGTGGAGGTGGTTGGGTTAGCGGATGTTGGCCGTCCAAGGGCCCCTGTTTGTATTTGTCCATCTGGTTTCCGCATCAAGGAGCTGCTGGTCCTCCCTGACTGGTCCAAGGTTGAAACTGTCAAAGTGCTTGCCCTTCTGTCAATGGCACCCGCCAGAGGTTCCCTTTTGGAGGAAAAGAGTCTTCCAGGACCCCTCAGTCAGGTTTCATGTGATTGGACAGGAGGGCACTTGTCTTCATTGAGCAGAGGCTGGAGCCAAGAAAGATGAGTGAACTTTCAATCGGCTTCAAAACCTCCAGGCTCCAGGTCTCGCATTTCCCTGGGCCATCTCCATGGCTCACAGGCGACTTGAGCCGGTGCGCGTCATTCCGATGAGAATTTTCCTTTGGCAGATCTTGGCCGAAGCGCGGGTAGGTGTCAATTCCACTGGGTGCCGTCATTTTTCCCCCCAGCACCAGCAAGACACTTTCCGCACCCCGGGCCGCGCGAGCTGCGCGCCGCTGAATTCAGCGGGCTTTGCATAATATGTGCAATGAGCTACGAGGGCTCGGTGGCTTGGCGCCAGTACAGCGGGGTTTGGCAGATGGCCTTTCTGTTAGAAAGGACATGCTCTAGCTTACGGGGTTCCATTGACTAGTAGGGTCCTCCGGGTTCATCAAGAGTTACCAGCATGATCTGCAGAATGGAGAAGCAGGGCTTGGAGAGAAAGCGCAACTCTCACCCGCCTTTGGAGTCAGAAGTTTCATGATCCGGGCGGTCGGCTTGGGTGGGGCATCAGCCAATTGGTTCCGGGTTTTGGCCCTCGGTTCCTGATCCTGTGTTTGTGTGATTCTGCATGACGTAGATGCTAGGTTTGGCCAAGGCTCGGGACATTGCAGGCACACTCAGGATTTGGTACAGCGTTGCCACACCGTCCTCGCGTCGCCCCTTTGTGGTCCTGTTGGTTGGGGTCGGTCTAGGTGGGTTTGGGGTTGGTTTAGGATTGCTTCGGATTGGCTTAGGTTCTGTTCACATGTAGCACAGGCCCCATATATGTCTATGCGAACCCTGAGCGGGCACACTTCATGTCCTCAAGCACAATGGTCTTCGAGTGGCCAGGAGTGGCAGCGCTGGTTTTCATGACTGGCCCCAAGGGCCTGAATTGCTCGACCTTGCCCTAGGGTTCCAGTTCAACCCTTGCCTGACCCCTTGGGATCCGAATAAAAATGCCAAGACACCAACACCGCAACCCAAACACAATAAACACAACAAGCAACATAATTACACCAGCATAGACCCCAGATAGCGAAAAAAGACAGGCCGATGATTGCACATCAGCACCTTTAACAGCACCCCCGAAGAGCGCCACAAACAGCGCCCCCAGAGCACCCGGCCATCAATCTCGCAAAAATGCGCCCAGCACCCCAAACTGCATGGCCCCTAGCACCCTGTCGTCAATCTCGCAAATCACTGTCCCCTCGTTATTAGAAGTTAGAACCCCTATAGATTTCTCTATCTGGGGATTTCCAAGCAAGCATTGCCACCTCACGCTGCAATAGTTGATGCATGCCATATCATGCTTCCATCTCCTCACCCGCAGGCCCCCACGCGCGTCGATGGGGCGCTGGACATTGAAGGAGCCCAAGGAAGAGCCGCGCTGGACGGTCAAAGCCAAGGAGGAGCCGCAGCGCCGCGGCTCTGCAGCGGAGGGATGTGGGGTTCTAAATGCGATGCCCACCAGCATAAAGTAGTGAACGTGCCTTGGCATGATGGCCGTACCCAAGTCTTCCCATTCCCATTCACAGGAGGTGATCTCACTTCCTGAGTTCCTGGACTTAAAAAATGTCTGTGTGAAAAAGACAGCTCTGGTGGTGCACAAAAAGGTTAGACTCGTTTTGGCCGGGCGCTCAGGAAGTGAGTGATTCAGACATGTTAGCATGAGCCACTTGGACTCACCATGTGTGCCGTTTTAGGAAACCCTGTGTTTGGCCGGTTTAAACGCTGAAGAGGGCCAATGACAACCACCATTTTGGGTGGGTCCCGTAATAGGGTCACACCCATACGGTTGGAGGCAATTTGAGAAACAGCCCTGCACAGGCACAAGATGTCGACATTACATGCGCACGTTTTTTACGGCCACCTCATTTGCCTGACTGCCCTGACCTCCGTAGGGGGTAGGAGGTTCATCAAGGTTTTCCATCCAGGCAATGTATCACTTTCTGTGATGCCAAGGAAGTCCCCGTTGAGTTGAAAAGGTGGTCATGGGGATGGGAATCCCACTTTAGTTTAACGTGAAATGTGTGATTTCCACAACCATGTCCATGTCCCTTCTGCCTCATCTTGGGTTCTACTTCGCCTTTGCCTTTTTGGTGATATGTGGGAAACGTGCATTTTCCCATGAACCCGCAAGAAGTTTCGCCTGCTGCGCAAGGGGCAAGAGCCGCCAAGCCCAGGCCGGCGCCGAAGACGCCTGCGCCGAAGGCCGCAAAAGCCAAAGCGGCGCCCGCGCCCACCACCATCCTGCCGCAGGTCACACGGGAGTGCTTGCTGCAGGACGGGCCGCCGGCCGGCCCAAGCTCCAAAGAGGTGCTCGGCCAGCTGAGCGTTCAGCCTCACGGGTCTCGCTTTTGTGGCGCTTCTGAGGTGAGAGTCGCACAATTTGGAAATCTCAGAGGGCTTCCCTTGGGCGTTGAAACTCATGTTTGGTCATGATCCCAAACTACCAAAATGAACCCTGCTATATTCATGGGCGTGAGCAAGCAAACTGGGGTGTGGTTGTCACACGCTCAAGAAGGCATCAATCAGAGGCCTGCCCGGCAGATGGCTCGTGGAAGCCAGGGGTAAGCCAGTGGGAGTCACCTCCCTTTCATTGCTTCCCACGGGACGGGGTCGGGGCCGCATACGTTTTCGGGGGTCCGCATGATTTTACGCTTGCGCCGGCCCAGCTGGCTTGAATCTTGAGTATTCTGAGCCTGCTTGAGGGGTTACTTAGCTGTTCTGTTTGTGTGTGTGTGTGCGTCTTTCTTGTCTCTTTTTGGGGGGACATACCGTGCAAGCACTCGCCCTATGTCCCATCACCGGAGCAAAAGTCATAGTATTGATTGTTGCTGCGTCTTTGAAATACAGCATCGAGAAGACATCGGAAAGATGGGCTTCATGCAGCCTTCGCTGCCCTGTTCACATATTGCCGCATCCGACGTCATCAAGACGCATCACTTCCCACGCTGTGTGCCGCGCGCACGTTTCGAAGCTTGCTTCTGCGCAAGATTCGACGCATGGATTTGTGCAATGTGGCACACATCCTGGAGCATTGCCCCACCTTGCTTGGCATTTTGCAAGGCTTTGTTGTCCAGTTTTTGCATGACATGGTGCCATGCAGAGATTTCCGGCTATTGTGACTCAGCAATTTGCTTCAGACCATCTTGAGACACTGTGAGCGCAACTCAGCGGCCAGCTGGGCGCAGGAATGCCGCCCCTTGCTGCAGTTCCTGTGGGCAACCAGCACTGCCTTCGACCGCTTCTCGGGTGGACGTGAGGCATCTTGCTTGGTCCATCCTTGGGAAGGGCGAAAAACTCAATGACGCAATCTTTGGTTGGATTCCTTTGGAGAGTGGAGGGGTCCCAGGATCAACTTTACGATGTTGAATTCCATTGTCAAGCTGCCCCCCCCCTTCCCCCGGTTACGAACCACTAGCCACCTCTATCCAGGGTCATAATCAGGAAGGCCTTGAAAGTAAAGCCGAAGGGGCAACCAAATTGGCAACATCTGTTCATGCCAGTTGGCATCAGTCCAGTAGCATCCATTGTCCCTTTGAGACCACACCCATTTATAGTTTCATCCCGCCTGTTGTGGGGAAGGCGGGCAAGATCTACCATCTCCCCGGAAAAAAAGAAGTACATAGGGCGAACGAGCAAGCAAAGGAGCAAAATTTGTAAATCCCAGGCTGTTCAAAAGAAGCAATCCTTAATCATCCCCTAGCAGTACAACAGATCTGCCATAGGCGGCTGCCCTTGTCAGTTTCGGGCGGGGTGTCTCTTTCAACCACATCCAGAGGTTATTTGTTGCATGCGTCACTTGGGACCGTGTGACTCTGTCTTGTCCTAGGCGCCCCTGCGCAGTCCGAGCACTTCGATGACTTGTTCAACTGGCCTGGCGCCAGGCTGGCCCCCACCTTGCCCAAAGCCGACCTTTGGGCCTTTTGCTTGTCCTAGTTTGGTCCTTTTGGTCTATGTTGGTCACCTATACTTCCAAGAATCCCTGGACTTTTGGAGCAATTTTTGCGGTATCACGCTTGCGTATGGCCTGCGTGGGGATTTGTCAAGATGGCATGCTGCAAAAACGCTCCTAGGCAGCTCAAACATTCACGTTGTGCTCATGAGCTTTGATCGCGCCATGCACTCTGAGCATGCTGTTTGCGGCTGTTGAACGCCGTTTTTAGAGTTGAGGGGAGAATTAACAAGCCTCCCGCGGAGTCTTGTCTTCTTTGCCACCTTGCGCTGCTCGGAGATGAGTGAACCGACAAAGACGGTGAAGCGCAAATCGTCTCTGGAGTGCCTGGACCGTCGCTCTGGGCGGTGACGTTGTCGTTCCCGACCCCACCCCTCCTCTTCCCTTCCTTGCGCTCCCGCCCCGCCCCCCGCCGCATCATTCAGGGCACGCGTGCCTTAAGTACTCGGGCTCCAACTACTGGCTGAGCCAAGCCCCTGTGAAGCCACCGGCCACCACAAAAATATGTGTCTCTTCTTCGGCGAAATCTAGTCTTGCGAGGTTTAAGAAGTTTGGGAGCAAGGCGGAAAGGAGGATTGAAGGCCCAGGATGGGCCTAGATGCATGTGTCCTTGTGCAAAAGACCGGCTGGAAGCCCTCATGCCAAATGGCAGCGGGTTCGGCGTGCCGCTCTCCGGCCAGGGAGGTGCGGCACGTGGTGAACGGCACGCCCGGCGGCCGCTGGGGAGAGGTGCAGGCCTCCTGGCTGCGGGTGGAGCTGCGAAGCATGTTGGAGCCGGAGCTGCCGGAAAACCTGGCGACGCAAGGCTGGAAGGGATCGCGATTCCCGGGAAGAGGTAAGCAAGCATGGGGCTTCAGTTGTCTTAAGGGGAAATCCTCCACCTGTTGGTTTTGGGGGGGTGGGGGGGAGAACCCCCTTGTCAATCAGCCAGGCTGGTTCATTCGGGCACGTTATTGGGAAGGAGGGTGGGATTTGAGGATGGGGCGACTTGCCACGCTGGGTTCTTCAGCCCCAGGAGGCACTCACCGACTGCTTCTCCAGACGCCCCGTGTTCGGAGAAACGCGCAGTCTCTTCCAACTTGCTGAAAAAAGTATTCTTATGTATTGTTTTCTTTTCCCACGTTGGTTTTAAAGGGAATGGATCACTACTGGCAACATGTTCTCTTTTTTCCTGGTAATGGAGGCTTGCTGAGTCAAGACCTTTTGGCAGAGAGAGAGAAAGCCAATGGAGGGTCTCGGTTGGCAAATGGGTGGGCAAAGAGAGAAACTTGGCCGTGCCTGTTTCGCAATAGGTACTGGAAAGAGCTTAAGCTCAGGCGGTGACTCCGTGGCAGAGGTGCCAAAGGAACGCAGCCCCAACATCCCCTCACCAATCCAAAGCATCCTCGCATTTTTAGTGGGTGAGCTGAGGAGAGAAGTTGTGAGCAAGGCCAGTTCACAAAGCAGGGCAACAGCACGCAGCTTGGTCATCCAGAAGCCAATCACAAGCTTCAGGCATGCGAGTTGGAGAGTAGCCATGCACGGAGGAACCGATGACCACTGGGCCTCTGGGTGTTACGCGATCCCTTGGTTACCTACTGCAGTGGTGACTGAGAGCACTGGGTACATTTCGAAATTTCATACATGAAACGGGGACGCCGCAACGGGCATGGCAGAGGATGTGGGACTGGCAGGTGAGCCCTCCGTTGGTTACCACGGGACCAGGCGCTGAGTGGGCCGGTTTCGCTTTCTGCCTAGCGCAAGCTCACCGGGAGAGGCGCTCACCAAAGATCCCTTGCTTTTTTGTCCATTAGGCCCACAGAAAGTTAAACTTTTTGCTGAGGGGTCAACTGCAACCAAGCTTGTCCTTGTCTAGAAAGCCTTGAACCTCGACTTGTGATTCTTGTCCTCAGTGCGTCCGAATCATTTGTCAAGGCTCCCAACTGGCAACTTGAATTGGACGACAGCGGCTCGCAACCTGCTTGCAATGTTCCGCTGGTTGGTTCGCGTGTTGACACGGTTGGATTGATGTGGCTGGTTAATTTGTTTGTGATTGTTGTTTTGGTTCGTTGATTCGATACTGCCTGGTTAGCCAGGCTTTGATTAGATTCGAGAGATTGGAGTTGTCATGGTCGCTTTTTGTGCTGGGTCCTCGCTCAGCAGATCTTCTGCAAGCCGGTGGGGTTTTCCGTTGAACCTGCACCATGTCGTTTATATCTGTCACTAGGGAACACCTCACTCACTGCTAGGTTGGCAGGCTGACAGGTTGGCTGCGTGGCTGGGTGGTTGGCTGGCTGACCTAGGGCCTAGCTGAGCCGGTTGAATTTGAAGCATTGGCTGACCGCTTGTTTGCCCCTTTTGGGTCCTTTGGTTGGCAG
Source organism: Effrenium voratum (assembly GCA_963377175.1). Classification (NCBI taxonomy): domain Eukaryota; class Dinophyceae; order Suessiales; family Symbiodiniaceae; genus Effrenium; species Effrenium voratum. The sequence continues at coordinate 489,144 of CAUJNA010002902.1, read as the reverse complement.
GTAGAACCTAACTCAGCGTGTTCCAAGCCATTGCTCTTCCAAGGCATGGTGTGGAAGAACCGCGGGATGGAAAGTTGGCCATTCCGGCCACTTCTGCTTCTTTCGATTTTCTCCCCGAGCCGACCCGGTTGCAGATTAACATGAAACCCAAAAACTATTCATTAGAGGATTCTCATTTATCAAGGAGCCCAGTTTTGGGGCCCCATGCCAAGATGCAGGGGGTCCAACACCGTAAGTTTCCGGACTCATTTTTGGGAAGACATGCCTTGAGGTTACCCCCTAACTGGTGATTTGGATTGGTGGTTTGAAGATTTGAATCGGTTCTTGTAGAGGGTAAATGCGGAACCACCTCTTAACCACCGAGCCATCAATCCAAACCACTCATTAGTGGGAAGCTGAAGCTACGTCTTTTGGCCAACCGGAAGTGAGGAGCACGTCGTGCTTCGGTCTGTCACCTGCGAAGAGGTGGCCCAAGCTGCCGTGGATCCTCCAGCAGCGCCGCTTGTGCGGCGGCCCCCGGGAGGCTGGGGGCTGCCGCGGAGTGTGGAGCTCCCCCGTCTTCAAGACGGCCGTGCCTCGTATGGGGAGCCGGGAGTCAGAAGGGTACGGCCGGAAGCTGGGCAGCCCGGATTACTGAACCCCTGGTTGATTCATAGGATGAGCTTTAGGGGTGATTTATCCCTTGTAGAGGGAGCACCCCTCCGTTAATCGGCGTTGTGGGTCTAGGCAAATTGCAACGTAGATCGCTAGGAGGGTTGCGACGTCACCTACGATGAAGGTTTCTTTATTTCATTGGAAGCTCTTACTTTCAGCTGGTGAAATCCTTTGTCCAGCGTGTATCAAGTAGGGAAGTCCCAGAATTCGTGGTTTTCCAATTGGTTTTCCCTTAAAGCCAAGGAGAATGAGTAGCCTCAAGCATACACCCCAATTAGCAGGGATGCGTGCGGTTTGTCCATTTTCCCTGCTGCCGCCCACATCCCTGTTAATTGGTTTCAGGCCATGGCAGGAGGGCCAAGTTTAGACATGCTTGGACTTCTGAAATTCCTTCCGTTTGCCTAAAGCTCAAGGTTCAAGCTTCCCATGTCGAGGATGGTGGAGGTTCTCATGCCACGCTGTTTTTACATCCAGGCGCTTTGAATGGGGCGGGACTTGACGGAACCTGGCTTGGAGTCTTGATGGACCCTGGCGTTTTTAGTTTCATGCAGCACGGTTCATGTAGCACGCGCCTACAAAGGGCGTGCTTGAACCAAAGCGCCTCCCCCTTTAAACAAGCAGGCAAGCAAGAAAGCAAGCAAACAAGCACGCAAGCACGCAATCACACGCAAGCAAGTCCACACAAACACACAATCGAATCCTTTTGAACACATCTTTTCAATCTTGCGACCGGACCGCTCTATCTCAGTAATTTTGGGCGCTAAAGCGAGCATGGGTCTGTGGAATGAGATGGCTCAGTCTCTCAGTAAGCACAGGTTGGGATTGGTCTTGCATGGTGCTTTTGCTGCAGAAAGGCAGATGCTGGCTTGAATGCGAGTTGTTTTGAGTCACAGGGTAGTGTCGTATGCAAGGCTTAACAAATTATTGACAAACTTAGAACTTATAGCTCTTCAGAAAAGAAACAAAGCAGCAAAGAAACCAACACATGTACACATTTGTGTACACACCTGCAAGGTTATACCAAACATGTCACATCTTGTTGACACACGTAAAATGTTTCACATACAATGAAAACCGTTAACAACTCCTGACATGGTTAAATATGAAAGCGGTGGCGACCAAGAAGAAGCAACCAAACCATGAAACAGAAACTCTGTAACAAAGAAGAAGAATCAAAGGCGCAACAACACAGAGAAGCAAACAAACCAAGACACACGATACAGAGAACCAAAGACAACAACAGACGACCTAACCCAGACGCCCAGACTCGCATGTAGCTCCAGACTTACCTCTTAAAAACCCAACTTTTCAACTTTTTTGGGTAACATGGGCAGTACGTCTGTAAAAGATTAACTTCCCCAGGGCTTGGAGTTTTAAGGGGTAAGTCCAAATTGCTTATTCGCAAAAGTTATTACACACACATATGAAAAGTTGATATGTATGCATGAGTCAATTGAAATACTCAAACTCGCCAACGCTAAACCAGGAACATAGCAAAGCAGTATGGGTTGCATTTGTTTGGAAATATCAACCCGTGGTAATATATGAGTAGCTGAAACGCTTACATGTCATCATCTTGAGCGTTGTAAATGTAGTATCCCACTGCACCGTGCGAACACTTACAGTCCTAGGCCCACTGCGGGATGAGCATCAAAAAATAATTATTTTGGGGATCAACAAAAAATTATTTAGGGGATCAAAAACAAATTATTGAGACCTAGTCTCCGGTCCCCTGCTCTCCTGGTCTCCTGGTCTCCTGGTCCTTGGTCTCCTGGTCCCCATGTCTCCTGCTGGTCCTGGTCCCTGGTCTTCTGGTGTCCTGTCCCCGTGTCTCCTGGTCGCCTGGTCTCCTGGTCTCCTGGTCTCCTGGTCTCCTGGTCCTTGGTCTCCTGTGTCTTGTCTCCTGGTCCTTGGTCTCCTGGTCTCCTGGTCTCCTGGTCTCCTGGTCTCTTGGTCTCCTGGTCTGCTGGTCTCCTGGCCTGCTCTCCTACCCGAAACCAACCCTAAACCAAACTACACTCACCCTAAACCAACCCAAAACCAACCTACAAACCAACCTTGAAACCGACCCTGCGCAACTTTTAAACCAACCCTAAACCCGCCCTAAACCAATCCTAAACCAACCCCAAACCCACCCGAAACTCCAAACCCACCCGAAACCCAACCAAAATTAACCCTAAACCAAACTTGAAACCAACCCTACACAACCTTAAGCCAACCCTAAACCCAGCCTAAACCAACCCTTAACCCAACCCTAAAGCAACCCTAAACTCACCCTAAACCTGCAAACCAACCCTACACCTACCCGAAGCCAACCTAAAACCACCCTAAACCCAACCTAAACCTACCCTAAACCAACCAAAATCCACCCACCGCAAACAAACCCAAAACCCTCCCTAAACCCACCCTAAACCCACCCTAAACAGACCCTAAACTAAACCTAAACCCACCCTAAACCAATCCAAAACCAACCCTAAACCAACCTAAGCCAACCCCAAACCTACCCGAAATCCAACCAAAATTAACCCTAAACCAACCTTGAAACCAACCCTACACAACCTTAAGCCAACCCTAAACCCAGCCTAAACCAACCCTAAACCAACCCTAAACCTGCCCTAACCCTACCCTACACTTACCCTAAACCACCGTAAACTTAGCCTAAACCATCCCTTAACCCAACCCTAAACCAACCCTAAGCCACGTAAACCGGCACTAAACCCAGCCTAAGCCCACCCGAAAACTACACTAAACAGACCCAAAACCAACCTAAGCCAACCCTAAACCCGCCCTAAACCTGCCCGAGACCTACCCTAAATTTTCCTCAAAAACCATAAACAACTTTCAAGCCCCAAACCAAACCTAAACCCACCCTAAACCAAGCCTTAGCCCAGCCAAACCAACCCTAAAGCAACCCTAACCAAACCTCATCCAACCCTAAACCCACCCTAAACCAACCCTACTGACCTTCAACCGACCCTAAACTCTAAACCAGCCCTAAACCCACCCACCCTAAACCCACCCTAAACCTACCCGAGGCCAACCTAGAACCACCCTAAACCCAACCTAAACCAACCCTAAACCAACCTAAGCCAACCCCAAACCCTCCCAGCCTAAACCAACCCTAAACCTGCCCTAACCCTACCCTACACTTACCCTAAACCACCGTAAACTTAGCCTAAACCATCCCTTAACCCAACCCTAAACCATTCCCAGGCCAACCCTAAGCCACCCCTAAACCCACCCTAAACCCACCCTAAAGCAACCCTAAACCCACCCTAAACCCGCAAACAACACCTAAACCTACCCTAAACCAACCTAAATCCACCCACCGTAAACAAACCCTAAACCGTCCCTAAACCAAGCCTGAACCCACCCCAAACCCATCCGAAACCCAACCTACATTAACCCTACACAACCTTAAGCCAACCCTACAGGCATTTAACCGATGCTAGATTCGTTGATAGAACTGCGCTTGTATCTGAAAAGTTGTGATTTTCGAACTGGAGCTGCCAAAGTGACCTTCGCGTACTGCGCTTGTATTGGAAATTGTCCATTTTCCAGCTGGAGCCGTAAAATGCGCGCGCTGTTGCCCGAAAATGATGTAAATTACAGCGTTTTTGCACCCCCAGGCCAGATAATTTGTTTTTGATCCTGTAAATAATTTGTTTTTGATCCGGGTGTCGATAATTTCTTTGTGATCCCGTAAATAATTATTTTTTGATCCTGCACCCCCCCTGCTCGGTTTTCTCTTCTTCGAATGTTGCTAATGGACTGACGGTGCCCTGGCTCAGGCCGCAGCGGAAGGCGTGACGAAGATTGCTTGAAAGCATTACAGTTCAAAGCAAAGCACTACACTAAATGTGCGGAGTAGAGCTAACTGTGAGTCAAAGTTGGATTCTGGCTTTGCCACCAGTGTGCGTGCAAGTGAAAGCAGACCGCTGCAGGGCTTGACATAGGCCTAGCGTCAGAAGCAGAAGATGCAGAATTCTTGCAGTCGCTTGTGAACGGATGCGCTTCCAGAGCTGACAGAGCGCGCTTGGTCGCTGTGGCTAAAAGGCCCGAGGCATCGCAAAAAGAACAGGCGCAACAAACAGCCAAAAAGAGTCAACGTTAGCTCTTGGCTCTGCCACCAGAAGCAAGCCGCCCTAGGCCTAGACATAGGCCTAGCGTCAGAAGCAGAAGATGATGCGAATTCTTGCATTTACTTGTGCACCAGGCTAGGCGGACCGAGACTTGCAAGGTTACTTTGGTCATAACAATATTTTGCAAACATACCGCCTGCGTAGATCTGTTCACTTTCAGAAGCGAGAGCACCTTAAGAAGACGTTTCAAAAGCAATGGTTTATGAACTACCGTGCCTTGGCGGTTTGTCGCTGTCCTGACATTCTGCTTCCCTCTCGAGGGAAGATGGCATGGGAAGGTCATGTTTCCAAACAAGCTTGGAAAGGGAGGCTGCTCGGTCGGGCCAGGGATGCGCGGTGAAGCTGCAACAAATCCAGGGTAGAACGTTCCCACTTCGTCAGCCGTTATCAAGTGTTTTGGCGCCTGTCAGCAGTGTGATGGAGAGACGACGTGACCGTGGATCAACTTCAGATGCCTCTAAGCCAAATTGCGGGCCCTGTTGAATGGCAGGGCGCGTGGCCCGTAGCCACGTCCTGGTGGTAGTGGGGCGCGTGCCTTTAGCCACGTCTTGCTGTAGTCGTGTCACTTGAAAAGTTGCAGGAAATGAGCGCTCGACGGGGTGGGAGGACCCCTCTGTCAAGAGGTGGCGGGGGGTGGTGTTGGCGCGAGTTTACCCGGACTGCCCCCGCGGTCGCCAAGCATGTGTGCGCCTCTTTGCGCACGCAGCAAGTGAACTCTTGCAAATATATATATATATATTATACGTTCAAATAAACAGTGAACGAAGTGTTTGATGTGTACCAAATGAGAACCCTTTAGAATGAAAGGGTCCCAGTGTCCTGCATTTTCAGTTTTCCAGTTTGAGGTCTCAAAACAGGCAAAGGAATCCCCATGCGCACCTTTGGCCATGTTGGGAGTCTTTAGGCTTCGCTCGTTTGTTTGGGAGATACGTTTTTGCTTTGATTGCTCCACGGTAATACCATCCGACCCTCCCAACATCCCAAGTGTGTTTGTATATATATATATATGGATATGTATGTGTTAGCCAAGGCGATTCAGAGCAGTGGCGGAGGCCTGCGTTAGCTTGTGGGTGGATGCTGCGCAGACAGTGGAGCTTGGACCAAAGCAGCGCAAACGTTCAAGACCTGACGTGCTCGAAAGTTCAGGTTGCCTGCATAAAACTATGATCACCGATTCTGAGAAGTCTGACTTGGAGAGTGTAGTTTCTAGTTTGGAAGAGGCCGTTGCAGATGCCATTGAAGAGGAGGAGTCAAATGAAGATTCGGAGATAACAAGGCATCGGAGTTGTGCAAATCGAAGACTCTCACTATCATGGACCATGATGAATGCTTGGCAAGTCCATGTTTCGAACAAAGCAAGGGCAAAACCCAAAGCCAAAGTTCGGAAGTCCTCTCCCTCGCAAGCCCGAGGACCCAGACAGGGAGTCCCAAATAGACTCTATGGACATCAATAGACTCTTGAGTATCTGGAAAAGAGGGTTGAATATCAAGTTCCTTCTGATTGAGTTGTGTTGTGAAAGAAATAGTATCTTGGGTAGTACCTTTGAGAAGCTTGGCGGGTCCTTCCAGGTTTGGAGCCAGACCCAGATCTCACTCGTGAACACACATGTGCCAGCACCATTGCCAGCCTTGGACACTTTGGCCATGATTCCTATGCACCAAAGGCCCAAAGTGTGGGTTCACACGTCGTTGCCTTGCACAGGAGGTAGCCACATGCTTCGCATTTGTGACATGTCTCCTTCCCATAGAGCAAGGCATTCCTCGAGAAGGTCCGTATTTCAGAAGCTGAAAGCCCAAAGGGTGGTGCCGCGTCAGTGCTTCAATAACTGGAGTTTTGAACTCGCATCCACATGTGCGTATTGGAAGTGGAGGACTCCGACTCGTATACACGTTGGCACAGCCAGATTGTGTTCATCGCCAGGGACTACAGGTTTGAGCAAAGGATAGCGTTTTATTTCTACACCGCCAGCATTTGCCAAAGCCATCGCCAGCTTGTCCCAACGCAAGTGCAGTTTTGTCAAGCGCGCCTCACCTGACTATTCCGTGCCGTGTCAGGCATATGCAGTAGAGCGGTTGCGTACACTGCGGCTCAAGCTATCCAGCCTGAGTTGAGTTGTCCCACGAGAGAGGTTTGTGCATCTCGTGTTTGGTGAGCATGGATGAGTTGATGACGGTTGCCTTCCTGATTCTCTTGTACCTCGCCGCAGTGACAGTTGTCAGCTGGTGTTGCTTGCAGCATCCATATGTCAAGCGCATGGAACCAGAGGTTCCGGTCTTTGTACGGAATCCGTCACTGAGAACGGAGAGTTTCCATTTTCCACGCTGTGGCCAGCTCAAGAAGGCTCGAAATGTGAAGCGGTATCGATCTTGTCTGCATTGCGTGCCATATATGTGAGTCATCATGTTGAGCAGGGGTGCGGAAGACGTAAGCCCTCCCCAGGCACCGTGATGACTTCAAATGTGTATAATACACTTGTATACTTGGGAAGTTGCTTGTGTAGTAGCTTGCCGCCTTGCATGAGCGCACGCCACGCAACTGCCCCTCGCTGTGAATCAACCATTGCAGACTTGTGGGTATTGCGTGCCGCCTTACCTTGAGTCATTGTGTCGTGGAGATCTTGTGGAATGCTTTTGGGTATCTGAGTACCCCAAGTCCTAAGATCGCGGAGCGCAGCTTCCTTTGGCGCATTTTGAGACGCCTGCATTTCAGCAGGGCCAATGCATGACAATGAAGACCATCCCAGACCCTAAGGGTTTTGAGGTTGCAATCAATCTTTTGTACCTTGTACACATTTTGGCTCAAGGCTGGAGATCCCACTTCGCAAGTCAAGGCCAAGTGTCGGTTTCCATTTTGTTTACAGTAGGTACGAACGTGCCCTGCAGCGTTTACTTGGAAAGGCTAAGCACAGCCTTCAAGCCCTAGCCTGTGGCATCACAAGGACCTTTGGTGGAGAAGTTGATAATTGAATCAATAGATCTTGTGGGAGCAGTTTTGCTTTTTTGACATGATGACATAAGCCAGAAATATACGTGCGGAGAGTTGGATGTCTAGAGATATGTTCGATTTCTACAACTGCCGAGATCTGCATTGCTACCAAGCGGGGAACGGTGTAGGGTTCAGGGTTTAAGTTTAGGCTTCGGGTCAAGTACGTGCCCCTTTGCCGGCTAGTTGCCAGTGCCTGCCTTAGAAGCTCTCAAGAAGTATCAGCTAGCTTTGTCCGAACGGCGCATTAAGCACCGCCTTTCGACGAGCCGAGCTGTGCTTGTCTGTACGAGTCTGAGCCTGAACATGTCTAATTCAAGCACGTGGTGACGAAGACGGCAAGTGCTTCAGGCGGCTTAGGTCTTTAGGTCCGGCCGTCGGGGATTTGCTTTGGGGCGCAGGCAGCACTCAGGGGCTGGCCGTTGTCTTAGACGCAACACAGAAACAACAGATTTCCAACCGCTGCCCGCTAATTGCCGCTAATTGCCGCTAATGCCAAATGCCTAAGACTAAACAGGGATTACAGCCCCGGATGACGCCCACGGAACCGCAAAATATCGCAACCAATTCTGGGCTAATCCATAGTTGTGCACCATATTGGGTCATTTACCAAACGTGCAGGGACGTGAATGCTGACTAACAGGCTACTGCTGAAGCAACACTCTGCCAAGCTATCGCCTGGGAGCGGGGAGAAAATTAGACTTTAATTTTGTGCCCGGTGCAGTTGACATTTAGCACACAGGATAAAGCGTCTGATGATTTTACATTCCACTTTCTTCAGTACAATATTGGAGGACATTTTGGTTGTGACAGCGCCATTCTTGAAGATGTCTGTTGATACTGGCGGTGATGCTGGCGGTGATGCTGTGCGGGGATGCCTCGCGGTGATGCTGTGCGGTGGTGCTGGAGTTGCTTCATGGCACCATATGGCATGATCACGCTGCGTTTTTTGAGAGGGCATTTTTAAAAAATAAACATGGTCTCAAAAGCACGGTTTGTTTGTTCGAGGGGCGCTTGCGGGGGCGCTGAGCAAGGCTGGCGGGGATGCTGATGGGGATTGCGTGCATTGTTGTTTGGAATCGCTTGGTGGCTCGCAGCAAAGAGTGTGACACGGGCGTTCACGGGCATGGGCATTTCTTGAATCTTGTTGCAAAGTTGCGCGCACTTCAATTCAATCGATGTCGCAATGGGATTGGGGTGGAGACTGGGGCAAAAAACGCCCGCCAAGGCCGAACTAGCTTTTCATTACAGCATCAAAAAAACTGTGTTTCGCAGGCGTGGCCCGTCGGACGACAGACGGCAACAGAAGCACAAGGAGGCCCTCGCCGAGAAGGCTGATCAGGCCATGACCCCCCCCCACTCCGTTTCTCATGTGAATCATTGCACGACACCCGCCCAGGCCAGGGAGCTGGGGCGATTGCTGGCCCTTCTCGGGGCCGAACAGGAAAAGGCCAAGGGTCTGCAGGAGAAGATCGAGCGCTACATCACTGCCTACGACGAAAGCTCCCGCAAGCTCATTGCGCTCGAGATCAGCGACGCTTCACAGAAAACAGAGATCTCGAACAGGGATCTCCGTCTTCTCCTCGGCCGGCTGCATGGCCTGCTCCGTCTTCTCCTCGGCCGGCTGCTCGGCTGGCTCGACCGGCTCCGTCTTCTCCTCGGCCGGCTGCATGGCCTGCTCGGCTGGCTGCTCGGCCGGCTGCATGGCCTGCTCGGCTGGCTGCACGACCTGCTCCGTCTTCTCCTCGGCCGGCTGCATGGCCTGCTCCGTCTTCTTCTCGGCCGGCTGCATGGCCTGCTCCTGGCCGGCTGCTCGGCTGGCTCCCTTCTTAGCCGGCTGCATGGTCTGCTCCGCCTTCTCGGCCGGCTGCTCGGCTGGCTCCGTCTTCTTCTCGGCCGGCTGCATGGCCTGCTCCGTCTTCTTCTCGGCCGCCTTACCAGCGTGCTTGGCTCGTATGGCCCTGAAGCGCTCCTCAAGCTTGTTAGCAGAGTTCTCATCTGAGCTCTCCTTCAAGCTCTCCTCTAAGCCCTCCTTGGAGCTCTTCTTCTTGGCCTGCTCCTCGGAGCTCTCCTCCTTGGCCTGCAGAGGCCCTCCCCCCGCAGCCTAAAGCGCTTCATCAAAGCCACGACTCCCGGACCTGGTTGCGGGGCACTCATTGAAAGGCAGGCCGGCCATGAGTGCAAACACAGAGAAACAAGGAAACGGCGAAACACGTAATAGAGAATCAAAGTCACAATGAGACATTACTTATCGTGCATTTATTAATGCATTTGTATTTGAAAAACAATTTTGCATGTTATTGGTGATGCTTCTACATAGCCACAAATGGACTACCCAATCATATCATGCTAAAATATGGAAACACAAAAAGAGTAAGACGTAGATTTGCAGGTTGGCAAATCAGTAGCTGTCAAAACATTAACGCCACGAGAGTTTGCATAATGGTTGGCTTTGAAGGTTTTTGAGTTTGATATGTACAGACACACACACACAAAAAAAAACAATAAAATTGTAAAGACATATATTTCTGTGTTTGCTCACATATCTGTATATTTTCATAGTTCTATAGCTTCAAGCTGTTAATCATTGAGATATCTATAACTGCTTTTTTGGGGGAGGGGGGCTGAAACAAACACAAAGCGAACGGGGAATAGCAAATTATGAACAACTTTGCTTCTGTGCGTCTCTGTTTTACATTACTTGTTTCTCTTAGCGGCCTGTTTCTGAAGTCTTTGTTTCTTTGTGTAATTGTGTCCTGGCTGCCTAGTTTCATTGTTGATTTGTTTCTGTGTATCGTTTCCTTGTGCCAAGTGTGCTTCTCTGTCTGCTTTATCGCAGTGTCTCTGTTTCTCTGTCTCTTGCTTCTTTGTGTCTTTGTTGTCTTCCTCTCTTTGTTATTTTGTTTTGAGCCAGACATATGGTGGCAAGGCTTCGGGGTGCACAGCCGTTTGCGCATGGGGAAGATGGGCCCAACGGATTAGACACAAGCACGCAAGTACGCAGGCGCACCGGCACAAACGAACGAACAAACGAGAAAACAAACAAGCAACCATGATCCCAGAAGAGCAACCACACAAACACGGACACACTATCACACAAGCGCACAAACCAACCAATCAAACGAACAAGCAAGCAAGCAAACAATCACCTACACCAAGCATCAGCACAGAAGGACTCGGTCTCTCTCCCCCCTCCACGTGGGACCCAGGAAATGTATGCCTGGCCGGAGCCCCTTGGCACTGCAGCGGCGCCGCTTTGCGACCCCTGGCTCGACCACGCGGCTTGGCTGAGCGCCGGTCACCTCGGTCGCTAAACGAAGCAATCCAAAATGGAAATGTAGTTATTTCAGGCTTATATCCAGTCGTTTGAATCCCAAGTTGCCCAGGTGGGTGGTTTGGGGATTGGAACCCATGTGCACATTGATGCATATCAATCAGAATAACCGCCAGCAAGAATGCACAACACACATGCACAGCCACACACAAAAACACGCTTTCTATGTACAAGTTCCATGTGCAATTATCAAGTAATTATCAAACAGGCTGGTTTCGAACCACCACCAACATGTAGCATGTACATGTATGCTGGCTGTTCGGCCCACAGGGATTATAGCCCTGAAGATGCATTAAGGCAACTAGAGCCACCATTTGCAAGCATCCAAAGGCAGCGGGCGCCTCCCCAACGCACCTAACCCCCGCCAGCTCTCGCTTCTGCAAAGAACACGTGTTACCTTGGGAGACAGGGGCGCAAAACGGGACAAACAGCAGGATGCCCACATCCCGCACATCACCGTCACCTAAGTTGGTGTTTTGGGTTGGTGGAATGGAGTTCCTGGCGAGAGTTGAGAGAACCACTTCAGCGCATTCCCCACCTGTAATGTATGGGACGGGGAGGTACCCCCCGAATGCTCACCCGAAACTGGTCGGTCAGAACATCTCCATCCAAAAAGAGGCCGCGAAGATCGCGCCAAAAGTTCAGGATTCCCTTTAACATTCCTGCATTTCAACATGTTTTTCCCCCCCCCCCCCCGCGTGCGCCCTACTTCCCTTCGCTCCTTTTCTGGGAAGCCAAAATTCCACACCCACATGGAGAACCCTTCCCCTGACCCCGCCAACACCTGCAGGCGCCCGCGGAAAACGCGGAGCGGTTCCAGGCGGTGCTGGAGCTCGAGGTGTGGCAGCAGAAGCGCCATGCCAAGAATGCGCCCTGGCCCATGGATTTGGGGAGTACCCTCTGCCACTGGGCGGCTCGTCTTTTTCTTCTTGAGTTGTTCCCCCCCCCTCATGTGTTTTTTTGGTTTCAGTTGAGCCTCTCTTATTGCTTTTGCGGCGAGACATGGTCATGACTATGACTATGACCCTCCAAATTGATGTGTTTTTCTCTAAGGATACATGTGGGTCAATCAAGATGTAGCCCCCAGTCGGTCTCTCGTAATATTGTTGGGTCATGTGTGTTTTGGTTGAGGCTCGGCACCCTTTGCAGGGTAGCGACAAGGAAACCAGGGAAACCTCCATTGTCAATGTTGGGGGGATCCTTATGTTTACGCAAACACGTGCTGATTGGTTTCAGTTTGGTTGTTTGTATTGTTTGTCATCATTATTTGCTTCTTAAAACAGATGGGGCCACCCTTTCTCCATGAAGGCAGCGTCGTTTGATGTGGTTTGCTCTATTCTTTGGCTTAGTCGCTTGTGTTGCTAAGTTGCACGACAGTTATTGAACAACGTGTGCGACCTGTGTGTTTGCAAAAGCACTGGCAACCGATCCATTGTTTAGTTGTGACTTCTAGTGGCAATATTTGTTTGGTATTCAGAATGCGGTATTCATATGAGCGTGGTTCCTTTTTGACCCTGTTGAGGCTCGGGACCCATTCCTTTTTTTTTCTAGGCAAGTTGTCATTTGCCTCATATGCTTTTACTCCCCACATTTACGACTGGCATTGTCAAGACTGGGGTAAATGGGCTTGGGCCTTGCGATGAAGGGTCCCTTAGCAAGCGGTTCTTACTTGATATTTTGGGATACATTGTGATTAGTTGGCATTGGCTGCTTCAGGTGTACGTCACGCTGGATGACAAGAAGACAGCGTTGAGGGCCGTACACCTCCGATGCTGGAGAGAAGGTCAGGCGAGCAATTCGACTCTGACGATACTTGGCGCATTGAGGAGGTGTGTCAAAACTAGGGAACCTCCGCAGACTTGGCCAGGTAGAACCGGAAATCGAGTGGAAGCATGTTGTTAGTTTTGAGTTGTTTCCTGCCGTGAGTCAGTGCGTCCTTGCCCATATTCCAAGGGCCGGGTACTTTCCATCTTCCTTCATGCCCGACGGCTCGAAGTTGTGGTACGTTGCAGGCACGGAGACCTCTGACTTGGGGCGTCCTGGGGGACCATTCGCCTCGTAAGGGGGGATTCTTCGGTGGGTTCCGCGTTAATGTGAGGTCTGCTTGAATGTGACCTCCTCAAACAGTAACAGTGCCAATGCTTAATTTGGCTTTTGTTCAGTTGGGGTGGGCGTAGGCTTGAGTTGGGCCAATACGTGGCTCGGGCGCCTTTAAGAAAACAAGGTTGGGCCAGCTTTGAAATGTGCGGGAAGTGACTCAGGCTAAGCACCCCTTAGAATGAGAAGATAGAACAGATACGAAAGATAAATGTGCTTTGCTCCGCGGGCAAAACTAAACCGCCAAAGTGTCTGCTCAGTGGGAAAATGGCGCATCCCGTTGTTAAAGCGGGTTCAACATTTCGTGGGAGGCTACCCACTTAGGCGAAAGTAGATGGAATGGTTTCCTTCGTGTGGGCACTTCTGTGGCTATTTGGTTGGATCCTTGGCCAGTGCATTTTCCGATTGGTCCCACAAAAAGCAACTTTTAGAGGGGTCAACAGCAACCAAGGCAAGTAAACGGGATGATCGAATCTGCAGTGCAATCCATCTAGGGGGCACTGCTTACATCAGCCGATGCATCGGTAGGCACAGAGCCGCTTTGGCTGGACAAAGGTGAGGAGACAAGCGAGGAGGCGGACGCGCAAGACACCGGGCACGAAAGAGCCCAATGTTTTTGTTGTTTTTTAGTTATATAAAGTGGTTCAGGGGGGGGTAGTTGTTTGATGTGTCCCAATTGACACGTGACAAACCCAAAGGGGATGGGTGATTCTCTATTTCAGACACTTTTGCCGGGATGGGTATTTTGGATCTTTCCAAACTCCCAACACCCAGGCAAGGAAGAACAAGAAGAGGAAGAAGAAGCGCGAGGCCGCTGTTGCCATTGGAATCGACACATGTCTACCGCAACGAGCGTATGGTGAACGTAGCATTTGCAAGATCTGGCTATGAGTTTTCATGGATAATGCGGACCCCCCCCTGAAAAGTGATTGGTGGACATAAATCCCCACCTGAATGATGTCCACCAAAGGGTCCCTTGTCAAAACTCACACCCATTTTTTGGACTTCCCCCGAAGGTCCTGCCAGGAAAGGGTATGCGACGCGTGTCACTCGGGACCCGCGCAGGCGACGGAGGCGACCGCGGGCACGGCAGCTCGGCACGATCTCAATCGGCAGACGAAGACGGGCTCCACTACCCTCAAAGCACTACTTCAAGGGAACATAGGCAGGGCTCCTTAAAAGATACATTTTGCCCATCTGAAACATGGCTTTTTTCACCGACACAAAGGGAAACCACCATTGGCAAGGCAATGTTCAGGTGTATAATGTAAGGATCCCTGATAGGGTATACAACCACTGCATTTTAATGCCACCATAGTATAAGGGGTATGGCTCCCATGTTCCCTTGCGCATGACCTTTTTGTCCTTTCTGCTCCCAATGGGCAATGTCGAGTGGCTTGTAGGTCCGAAAAAGGGTTCGCAACATGACATGTTTTGCTGCATCCAGTTGTGTCTTTAAGACGTCCACTACCCCTACTTCCACTACTTACATGGGAAATAGAGCAGGAACCCTTGAATAGTGATTATACAGTGGCTGTATATATATATATATATATACATATGTCCCATCACTTGTTTCAGGAGTAGTGGTTTGGGAGCAGTGAATGGCAGCTTGGAGTTTCCCTGTCCCTTGCCGCTTGAACCGCGCAACAGAGCCCTTATGCACCAGACCCTTATTGGCCATGTCGGTGGGTGGTTCTAGTGCCTGGCCTACATACACCATTTACCATCTTGGTAGAACCAAAGGCAAATTGGTTTGCTGCGCTGCTCCCTTGCTCCAAGGGCCCGTTTTGTTCATTGCAGGAAGTTGCAGCGCCCAGCTCCCACGTGGATGACGCCATGTGGGGCAAGGTCACGGAGGCGGTGTCGAATGCGGAGATGCAGAAGAAGAGCCTCGGCTGTCCACTGGCTGATCCCCTGTCAAGTCCCCTAACCTTCGATCCTCTTGGATATGTGCATCTCATTGTGCGTTTCATCTTTACTGGGGGTCGGAGGCAGGCGGATGTACAGATTTCATTCCCAAAAACCCGATAAGCGGGGCCCGCAAAGCCGGGATAAACAAACTTCACGTGTCCAATGTAGCTTGCCGGGTGGGCGGATTCATTTTACACACGCGAAAATTGTGAGGCCGTGGTCAGCGAAATTGGCAAAGGGAAGCGGCGCAACGTAACCAACAGGGGTCTAAACGGCAACCCCTGTGAGGATATGGACAATCCTAGAGGGCACAGCTCCCCGACAAACAATGCCCTTTGCAGTTGTCTCAAGGCAAGTAGCCTCGCAGTGATGCGACTCAAAAGCAGGTTGTGTTGTCACGGCTCACAATTCACTATGCCAGCACGAACTACCAGCATTCTGGTGAATCATGTGTTTGAGGGTACCCTTCTGGGGGTTGTTTTGAGGGAAGCCAAGAGAAAATGGGGTTCCCTCGTTTAGAAAGAAACCATTTGGCCTGTGCAGTGGACAGAAGTGGACTTCTGAAGAGTTGAAACTGCTGGACAAACTGCACAGCCGAGGCTGTACCGGTTCTTCAAGTGACTCGGCAGCAGCACATTCCACCTCCTTTGCTGGCCCTTTTCTCGGCACATGTGGCAGCCAAGGAAGTCCTACCACGGCGCGAAAGCGAAGGCCCTGGGAAGATGGGCTTCAAGCGTGCGCTTGCGTGCAAGTTCGGCGGAAAACAGGGTGAGCTCAATGCCCAAGTTGAGACAATGCCCGCGACGTCACACTGGTATCAAAGGACCTACTTTGGTCCCCTTGGCAACCCCTGGCCGATGAGCTGCGTTTCCTGCGGCTACGTCTCATGGTGAAGCGTGTGTTTTCGCTGCAGGCGGAGGCGGCAGATTCACCCGAACCCTGTGCCGCCTTCCTGGTGCTTTGGGCGGAGGACGTGACAGCGCGCTTGGCACAGGCCAGGCGAACGGTAAAAGCCCCGGTTCGTTCAGTGCACCTTCTGTATTCCTCTTGGTTGGGTTCCTAAAAGTAGTCATCCCAACTTGTTCATGTGAGCTCAAGGAGCAGAGTTCTAGGATGCCAGGATTCATGCAGTTTCCTTCGCAGGGGAAACTCGAGACCCATCTCAACAAAGGGAGGTAAAGGAGGCTGAGAGTGTCCCGGCATGAGCAAATCCGCCACGGGGCCGTTTTGCCGCACACCAACGAACCCGATTACCCAGACCTCTGAATGCCAGGCTGCCTGGGGGCCTTCTGCCACGCCATAGCCTCAACCTGAAAGATGGCGCTCGTTTCCGGTGGTTGGGTCTGGTTTGAGGTCGCCTCCCCGAAAATCCGGAGCAACATGGTCCAGATTGCCCCTTTGGGGCTGGACATGGAGATGTTTTCTTGCGGTCGGTTTGGTTCTCAGTCCTTGCGACGGGCCCAAATTGTGGCTTTGTAAGTCGGGCGTAGTCCAAAGTTTGAGATGGACAAGCTCGATGATGCTTTTTGGTCAGCACAGATGAGTACAGAGAAAGATGATATAAGACCTCCTCAACCACACAGCTGAAGGTTGCAGCCCTCTGCAGATGAGATCATCAGCGTCACAAAGTTGATGCTCGAGGGCGGGTTGGTGCCGGCCCTTTGGACAAGGGGGTGGCCGTTCCCAAAATAGGGTCCCAGCAAGATTGCCTTTGGGTCATTGAAAACTCAGCTTACCAGCAGATTTAGAGGGATATAATCGTAGGATCCCTGCCAAAAGCCCGACCACTTGGCCCACATCTCAATCCCTGATTTGCGCTTGAGGCATACTTTGGCTTTGGGGCGTCCAGCGGCGCATGTCGAGAAATCGTCTAGCAGGGTCGTGCCAATTGCCATTTTTCCGTGTGTATGTGTGAGTGTGTGTGTGACCTAGGAATCTTCGTTGGCGGGTTGCGCACGTTTGCATGAGGACAATGGCAGACATTGACCATTCAACAACATGTTTTGGGCTTGGTATTTGTGGCTTTGTTCGGGGAAAAACATGACATGACCATACATGACCAACCTACCGCCAGAGAGACCCCAACTTGACACACCGCCATTTCACAGAATCTGCTCGATTTGCAAGTCAAGCCCCTGCGGGAGGGGCAGTTGCCCTCGCAACCCAAATGAACAACTCAAGGAAGCGCTTAGTTTTTTGGGAACTCGGCCCACGTCATGTTTTTGAACACCGTGTGAGCTGTGCAATCCCACTCCTTGAAGCAGGCTGTAGTCCATTGCGTTCCGCTTTGAGGGTGTATGCCTGAGAAGTGTTTTGGGCCCTCCGATGAAAGCGTCCTGGGCGATGAGCACAGAACGTTGAGGGGAAGTACTCCCGCTCACTAACGTGCAACCTGACCTTCAAAACCTGGTCCCTTTAAAAGGACAATGGTGCAAACCAGGACCCCCCGAACGTCGAAGGGTTCCATGTTTGCAAGGAGGGTATACCTTGCGTCACCGCGCCAATTCAGCGGTCGCCCCGAGAGCGCGCGGCATCGATCGAAACCCGAGGAGGGTTTCGCTGCGCGCTGGGGCGAGGAGCTGGAGCTGCGAATCGCGGGGGCGGTGAAGGCACAGCTGGCGGGCGTGGCCGCGAGCCAAGTCGGAGGCGCATGGAGCCTGACCCCCGTGTCAGGTTCTATCTTAGTTGGTGGGAGGGTAATTATCAGACCCTGGCCCCAAGAGAAGCCAAGAGAAACACGGCGTGGTAGGGCTTCCCAACCCTGGAAGGCGAAGAAGTGAAGGAATTGCTGAAGGCCGAGGAACGGCCCAAGGCCGAGGAAAGGCCCAACGCCGAGGAATGGCTCACGGCCGGGGAACGGCCCAAGGCCGAGGAAGGGCCCAAGGCCGAGGAAGGGCCCAAGGCCGAGGAATGGCTCATGGCCGAGGAACAGCCCAAGGCCGAGGAATGGCTCATGGCCGAGGAACGGCCCAAGGCCGAGGAACGGCCCAAGGCCGAGGAAGGGCCCAAGGCCGAGGAATGGCTCATGGCCGAGGAACGGCCCAAGGCCGAGGAATGGCTCAAGGCCGAGGAATGGCCCAAGAAGCAGTTTGCGGGCCCAAAGGCGGCCCAAAGAAAATGGGTGAATAAAAGGCATTCGGCTGCTGCGAGGTGAATTTGCAAGAGGGGCTTGTTTTGGGGGCAGAAAACTAGGCTGCTAGCAGCAACGTGTTGGGTGAGACAGGCTTGTGCGGTAAACAGCTCCGTGCGAAGCCCGTGGGTCACGTTCCATCACGGCTTCAATGAAGCTATATGTCCCCCGCATGGTCACGTTACTGATGAACCTTGGTGAAACAGGGTGGGACCTTCAAGCCAGCTGAGAAGGCGAGATAAGGAAGCACTGCCTACTCGGCTGTTGGCGTGTTTTCGTTGTCCACATTTGACCTCCTTGTGGTTCCTTGCAAGGGCTCCCCGGCGTCGTCCTTCGAAAAGCTGTCTTTGTTTGAACCTCCCAGAAAGTCCTTGCCAAGCATGCCAAGCAAAGCTCGTCGAAGCATCATCTCAAAAGGTTGCAAACCCCTTCACTCAAAGTGGATCCTTTGAGGACAGACTCTAGGGGGTTCCTTCCATTCATTTCTTACTGGTGCTCAGGGAAGGAGGGAATGGGCGGGAATGGGGGAACATAAACCATCCAACTCTTGTGGCTTTCCTTAGGAATCCCTACTGAGTTAGCGCGGCGCCGCATGCTCTCCGCACTGCAGCCGCGCTGGCTTGAGCCTTGGGCGGCATGGCGCCCAAGACGCAGATCGTCACGGAGGAGCCGCCGGCGAAGGCTCGACGGCTCGGCTCGCGCAGCAGCTCGGGTGGCGCCGTGACTCTATTTGCAAAGCTGAGAACTCCATGTGGGCGTCTCTTTTTCTAGGGGACCCTTTAAAATGATGGTTTGCCTTTTGGTTTGTCTTTGAAACCACCACACAGGGGGTAACAACTCCAAAAAGCACACCAGACCTCATTCGACACGTTCTTTGATTAAACACCTTGAACTTTCAAGCGCACCATTCGCAAGGAGCTTGACCGGTTTCTGCGCACTTTGGGCCCTGGGCTTCTGCTCGTAGCTTTCGCTGCTTTCGCGGAAACCGCGGGAACGACTGCCGATTTCGGCCAACAAAAAGGCACCAAGGGCTTGGCTAAAAGACCCACCCGTGAGTTGTGCTGAATGCCAGGTCGCCAAGACTGGCTTTGAGGAGGCGGAAATCGATGCCGCCGAGGCGGTGAGGGCTCGGGAGAAAGCAAAAATAATGCGGTATGTGGGAACCGCTTTTAACATGTCCAGCTGTACTTACTGTACAGATGTTTGCAGGTCTTCGCAGATGTACAGATGTTTGCAGATGTGTGGAGCTCTGGTTTGGTTGTTTGAATCCATGTGGTGAAAGCATGCCTCGTTGTAAATGCATTTGTTGTTGACATGACTGTAAACGCAGTGTCAGCAGCCGCACGCAGTCCACCAACCATTATGTACGATGCGGACTTATCTGGGTCTGTTCATGAGTGAGATATTCCCAAAACTGTCCGCTTTTGTTGGGTGCTTGCATCAGCATGCTGGATATCGCTCTAAATCGTGCAGCACCATTCTTATCTATGTAGATGGATTGTTTTGTCGTTTTGCATTGTGCAGCCACGCGTGCAGCCACACAGAACTTGACCACGGACGAAATGTTTAGAGGAAGTCAATTCTCTCACATTGTTTCAGCTTGCAGCAAGGAATCTGGGGAGCGGCAAATAAGAATCTTACAAGTATGTCTCTGCCCAATCAATGATTGATGCATTGTGCTGTGGCGCTTGGGCCATAAATGCACCAGCTCCTACAGGGGGCAGGGCTTCCCCCCCCCAAGAAAACAAGAAGCAACACCGAACCGAGCAAGAGAGCCTTTTACCTGCAAGTTGAGGAGGATAAGCTGCTGGGTAAAGAGGACTAATGACAAGCAAATTGTTGGTGAATTGTTGGGGGGAGCATCCAATTGTCCCGTGTGGGGACTACTTGGCTTCCAATCAGAGCATGGGGGCTGGGGCGTTCCCAGGATAAGAGGCCAGTCCTGGGGGAGTCCGTAGACATGGTGCCAGAGGACAGTACGCTCAATGTGGTGCCCACAAGTGCGGGCAAGGCCTGCTTTCCGAGCACGAAGGTGACTGACTTGCCCACGGCCAATGCCTTACGACCTCTGATTTTTTGTGTTGAGCCCGCAAGAGAAGGTGACGATGTGAAGCAGCCTGGTGAGGAGACGCAAATCAATCATGTCCCTTCACTAAAGAGGGAAACCCTTTTAGGTGGCCGTAGATGGCACAGCTCTCCCATGTTGGTTTCATCCTTCCATCTACCCTAAA
The DNA here is from genome assembly GCA_963377175.1 of Effrenium voratum. Taxonomy (NCBI): domain Eukaryota; class Dinophyceae; order Suessiales; family Symbiodiniaceae; genus Effrenium; species Effrenium voratum. Next base: position 468,659 of record CAUJNA010002902.1, on the reverse strand, counting down.
TGCCATGTCTTTCCGCTGGTATCTCGGTTTGCCACCCTTGAACTAGTGTGCTATCTTTGTGGGTGTAGATGGGCCGCAATTGAAACCAGGCCCAGGCCAACCCCTATAAACATGCTGCCATTGTCTCAACAACCTTCCGGCTTGCCTGAAACGCATTTCGCCCAACCCGGGGGCCGGGCCGGAAATTCCGATGTGCGCCCTCGAATATCACAGGGGAACTCAGTCAACATGGGCGTCAAAGGCACCAGTTGCCTTGTCGTTTGGGCAAGCCAATTTCACGCCTGAAGATGTCGGTATTGCAAGCCAAGGTTTGCTTCAATATTGCAAACTTGTTTTTTTTTCCCCGGAGTGACCAGTGGCACGTGTTTGTTTCCAGTATCAGGTCAGGTCATAAGAGACATGGCCAGGTGCTGATGGCGATTTCGGACGGGGGTCTGCAGTTCCTGGTGGCGGCTTCTCGGGCCAACGTGGGCGTGAAGAGCGGCAGGCGGATTCGGGGATGCGATTCGAGCGCGTTGAGGTGTGCCGTGTTTCGGAGTTTTTGGGAAGGGCAGGTTTGCTCAAAGGGAAAGAATAGGAAGGCGCATAGGTGTCTTTCTTGGTTGGTTTGCTTAAAAAACAGAGGGCCCTGGTTTACCTGGTGGCTCAATCATCTACCAGGGCCATCTATTTTCCAAAAAGGACACCTATGGGCTTTGCTGGAATGCCTCTTCAATAATGAGCAGGAAATGGATTGCCAGGGGCAACTGCGCAAGATGCCTATTTCCCAATTTCCAGCAGCGTTTCTGTTCCTTGTTGAGGTGTGCATTCTTGCTTAGCCACTGGGCAAGTTTGCATTCCTGCATCATGTGGTTCAACACCTCACTGCCAACCGTGACTTTGGCACACTCGCACAGAAAAGGGCCCCCGCTGATGATTCTATGGTGCCGCTGTTTTAGGAGTCAGATGCGAATTGCATTTCACCTCTGAGCCGTGTGCTCTCCCTTGACCTTAGCGGATGGCGTTTCCTTTGTTTACCTCCTTTCCCCTGGAAAAAACTGCTCGTTGCGTTGGTTTCCTTGGCAAAAGCGACCGTCGCCTGAGTCAAAGCCAGAGGTACATGTTCGAGGTCCGGGTGCTAGAGGTGCTCCTGCCGGCCGTGCCAGGCGCGAAGTGAGACTTGGTAGTTGGGATTTGAGTGGGAACCTTTTTTGACATGATGATGATGGTGATGATGATGATGATTTAGGCTCAGCACATTTTAAGGTCCGTCATGATTTATTTTCAGGTTCATAATGCTGCAATATTCGCAGTCTAAGGTTCAACATGACTTTTATGTTGGCAACATGTTTGATTTTAAAGGTTGACTAGATGTGGCCCCGACTCTAAACATGTCACGTTAGCTGGGAGTTGGTGGCCAAATCTGAGGTCTCACCTCGGGCAATAGTCTGATACTGACTTCCTGAGTTTATGAACTTTAAACTTTTTGGGAAGACCATTTTAGTGGTAAATATAAAGTTTGGACTTTTTTTGGGCCATCCACTCAGCCAGTGAGGATAGGTCAGTCCTCTGCCCGCGCAATCTGCTCAGCGGATTCACTCCAAATATGTCTCAAGTTGTCCAATCAGTATCCGCGCTGTTGGGGCTTTGACAGGTGGCCGCACCAGCCCGCTGCCCACCCGGCAGATGTGCCGGATTGGCTTCTCCAAGCAGCACTCGTCCCTGTTCCTCGGGGAAACCGTGGCTTGGGCTAGAAGGCCATGGGAGACTTGGGCGCGGTGCTTTGCCTTGGGTGGAGGTCCCTTTTTTGGGTTATCTCCCGAAGAAAGTTAAGCATATCTAGAAGTGGGTTTCCGCTCGGGCTGCGCACCTAAGGTCCGGCATGACAGTGCGCCGCTGTTTTCCTTTTCTCATAAAGCTTTGTGCACTTCTTGTCGCTTTTGAAGGGATGAGCCATGGTGGAGTAAATTGCTTCCCGATAATTGCCAAGATCTACACAAGTCCGAAGAAGCAAACGCTGGCTACATCAGGTTCGTTAGCTTCTGACTCTAGATGTTCTATGTTTGCTGGAAGCGTGAGATTTGCCAGCTCCTTCGCCCTAGGAGGACTCTGTGTGCTTTGATTCGGACGGATGCTTTATCTCGAACAAGCAGAAGGGCCAAGTTGCCGAACGCTTCGTTCGCGACAACGTGCTGGGAGTTCTGCTGAACCTGGACCCGGCTTCTTGACTTTGGATTTGGCGCCCCTGAGGCGAAGCGCGGACCTAACCTTTCATTTGGTTAAGAAGATTTGTTATTTTTCCCCTGTTGGTTTTAAAGGGAATCTATCACTACTGGAGTTATTTGTTTTTTCCAGGGGACTTTAGAAAATGGAGGTAACCCATTGCTTTCCCACTTAGGGGGGAATCACCATTCCGGTTGATTGATCAAGGGTCGACATTTCGCTTAACATGCTTTGCTCGATCCCAGGGTTCTGCAGCCCAGGTCATGAGAATCGGGTGGTAGGGCACGTTAAAGCCGAATTCGTCAGGACTACTTCGGACCACATGGATTTCAATGGATGCCCTTCACCACCTAAGAAGCCCTGGGATGATGACCCTCCTGCAAATACCACAAAGTGGTGCAGAATTTCGTCCATCCATAGTAGGACAGAAAAATGTGTCTAATGATTTGCTCCTTATATTTCCCCAGCTCCTGAGGCCAGTCCCAACGCCAACACCGTCAGCCTCTTCAAGGACGGCCGCAGAGCAGCCACAGCGGCAATCCGAATGGGTCGGGGAGCGAAGGGAAGCTGCTCAGATTCCGCGGATTCCGCTTGTCGAAACGATGTCTCAAAAGAGGGTGGTTTAACAGCAAATGCGTTTTTTTTTGGCGTTCCTGAGACGATCGCAACCTCGAAAAACACACTCTTTTCAACCTGGCTAAAGAGAAGCCCAAAAAAGCTGCCATTTTGACACACGCCCTGTTTTTGGTTTGGTTCCATGCATGCGTCGGCCAATTGCCGACACCACGCCAAACCCTCAGCCAAAGGCATCTCAAACATGGGGGGCATCAATTTTTACCACCTTTCTTGGACTGACTCCTTCTCTGTTGGGATCTGTTGGGTTACCTGCTTTCCTTCCACGAAGAAAGCACAAAACCCAAGGACCCCGCCACAGCCCACGCCGGTTTATTGGAACTTGGGTCAACCAGGTCAGTTGCTCATCTCTGAAGGGCAAAGGGAAGCATGAAAAAAGCCCGCAGGTACAAGCTCACTTGGCCAATTGTGACCATCCGTGTGAGTCACATGAGGTATGCAAGCCTCAGCCCCTTCCGGAGCCTTTGCTGGGACACGCGCTCTTCCCGCACGTGTCCTTCCGGAACGCCTCGCTCCAGGCATGGGTCGTGGCCAGGCGAATGGTCAGCTCACAGATGTCTAGAACGAGTCAGGGTTTCCTCCATGTCCATCTTTTTTTCAGGTAACCCTGAAAAATGGTGGTTTGAATTGGTGGTTTCGGCGTTCTGCTGGAGGGTAAATGGGAAACCCCTCCTCTATCCACCAAACCGCCAATCAGCGGGGAAGCTGAGTGTTGGAACCTCCAAAAACTTGCAGTTTCACTGAAACTACCAGTAAATTGGCAACTCTTGGAGGGGAAATCCGGAGACCCCTGCAAGTGGTTTAGTTTCTTGGCTCCTTAATGGACCAATATTCTACTTGCAAGGCCTTTCGAACCCTGTCAATATTGCCATGGGCTTACTTATGGATAACCTGAAGGGTATTTGCGAGAGAATCATTATAAAGGACCATTGGCAGGGAACTAAAACTCTGCATAATGAGGCGTCGACCATATGCATGCTGATGATGATGTCTCGAGCGTTTGTGAGTGCAGGAGGGTGAGGACATTTCCAATTCTGGGAAGTCTGAGTAAATGGCTGTCAGGTTTGCACGGCAAGCGGGAGTTCTTGGACATGCGGGTGCCATGGCACTTTTCTGGCATGTGGCTAGGGGCTGAGCCGCATGCCGTGGCTCATTGATTGGGGAAACTCAGGGCCGTTCTTTGCAAAGTGCTGGGCTTGATGTTCCGTCTTGCTTGGAGGGGAGGCCCGCCATGCAGCAGACATGCCAGGTGCATTTTGGGCCTGGGCTGCTGGCGCCAGTGCCCTTCAGATGTCGGACCATTCAGGACTGGTGTGAGCAGAATGGGCTTGTTTTTTCCGGTGGTTTCAGCCACCGAGTGGGCTTTGGCGGCTACAATGGCTACAATGTATGCACGATTTGTGTGTCAAGTTCCCACAGACTTCCATTGGGCTCATTCCTGCTCTTGGTGCTGTATGTATAGCCTTGTTTCATTGTCCCGGAGGAAGCAGCAAAGGGATGGAGAAGCCACAGCTACCCATGGGTTGAGTTGGGGATACTCCTTGGGTCCAAGGCCAAGGGAGCATACTTTTCCGGTGTACTTTCTCGGACCCTCCTCTTCAACTCCTTTGACCTCTCTGTGGTGAATGGTCGGCTATACCAGGAAATAGTCATATTTTGCTCACCCACCACCAGTGGTGGGTGGATGCCTTTCTCTACATATTACTACATATCATGTGGGTTTCACCTTCGCAAGTATCGTTAACAGCAGCTATGAAGACTTGGTCCAGGAGCTGATCACCCGATCTTGTGCGCTGCAAGTGTGTTTCTCTTGAGAAGTTCCTTGTGGCCGTCCATGCCAATACTGTACGTCATCGGCTGGCTCGCAACTCACCATTCCATGCGTCCTAATGATTCATCCATGCGCTAGGGCAAGTTCTTGAGCTTATGGCTTGAGTCATGACATGCCGCCGCCGCTTGCTGGCCTGGTGTTCTCATGGCATGGGGGTCAAGGGTCTGAAGATTGTTCAGGCTAGATTCTGAATACGTATTTGAGCAGTTGCTTTCCAGGCAAACCATGCACACACGGGTGGCCTTGCAAGGGCGCAAAAGGGTGTTTTCCCAACCACCGTGGCAGTGCCTTCCTTCCCGGAGACAGGAAGCAGCGGCGGATGACGTGGTGGTGGGCCCGTCCACCTTCTCCCAGGAAGGCAGCTTTGAGATCCTTTTCCCCGTGGCGCTGCCCGATGAAGGCCCAAATTTGTGAGCACGCGAGTCCCATTTGCCAACTTTGTGATTTCAAAAGGCTTCCCCCTTGGCCGAAAAAGGGGATGTGGGGAAGTCAACATTTGGGACACCCGTTAAAGTTCTGGGAGGAAACGCAATGAAGCCATCCATTGGCAGGTTCTGTGTGCCAAGTCACGCGTTCCAACAAACTCGCCCGCTCCAGGCACCTTCGACTGGCTGGACGACTTCCTGCAGAACCATCCAGGCTACACAGAGCTCAGCGTCGCTGGGTTACATCTTTGAATTGCACACGTTTCCCGTTAATCAACGGCATCCTTGTTGCAATTGGGTGGCTTTCACTGAACATGGGCAGCCCAAACAAGGGTTCACTTTATTTGCCAGGGTCGCTGGGCAAGTCAAGCAGTTGCGTTCCTCTTTCAAAGTGAAGCATGCCCGATAAAGGGTTCGTTGAGCCGAGGGTACGGAACCCTTTGTGATAGCGACTTCCATTGCTGATGGAAGGGCCCGCCGTTGCCCAGAAATGCATGATGTTTGACAAGCGATCCCCGACTTCGCCGTGGCTGACAGGCTCGCCTTCTGAATTGCAAACAGTTGTCGGAATGAGAGGGTAGTCGGCCACTATTTCCTATGATGCCAGGGAAAGAGCGCCTTCTTTGAGTAAAGAATCAGTTATTTGGGAAGGCGCTCCAGCATCATCGTGGTTGCAGTAGACAAGCACGAAGGCAGGCTGTTTTTTCCCCGCCACGGAAGGTTTGGGCCTAAAGGAAAACAAACAGGACATGGATATGTGGCCGATCATTCCATGGCCGATCAAGGGCCGGAAGGCTGCGGAGGTCCAAGTGACCAGCACTTGGAGCATGGCCCCAAGCCTCTAAAAGCCGCACACCTAGCGCAGAAATCAGCTCCAAGTGCCCGGATTTCCCCAAATAAAAGTTGATCAACTTGGTCCATTGAAACGATCACCGCTTTTGGGCTCCAAACAGGGGGCGTTGTTTTTGAGCCATCCCCGTAACCCGAGGACCGGAAGATTGTGGAGTGGGCGGTGGGCAGTGGCCTCGGGAAGCCCAGGACGGTCCCAGCGCTTTGGAGCGTCAGCCGCCCGTTCTTTGCATTGGAACCCAAAACGACGAGGTTCCTCAAAAAGAGATTCAGATGCCTCTGAGAACTTCTGAAAACAAAAACGGCATTTTTGTTTCCAAACATTCAGGATGCTTCCCTAAAGCTTCGAGGTGGAATCTCTAAGGAGATCTATATAACACGATGCTTTGTTTGGTTGCGAGTTAGCATGCAGGGGGGAAACTAGAACAACAGCACAGTTTGCAGGCCAAACCGACCAAATGCCAAATTGAGTAAGGCTGGGGTCAAGTCAGGATGCATGATGATGTTCTGCAGGAAGGGTGAAGCAATAGTTATAAACAAATAATGCAGGCTTAAAGCTCAAGCAAGGCGGGATTCCAGGTAAAGTACATTTGCACATGCGGTTTGGATGTGTGCGCGTCGTGACATGATACTCTGTTCGCTTCCGATTGGTGCCGGAGAGAAATCAATGGAAGTATTCTTTGCAATGCCACATGCTGTCACAGGGCTGACACTGGTATTCGCTGGATGGATCTCAATTTGATGTCAGTTTCAGGATATTGGATCAGTCATGGTATGTCATGGGTCACGCCAGTGATTTGGACGGCGGGGCCTGGGTGTTTTGCGGCACCCAAGACTATTATTTGTTGAGGTTGGGCCAAGGGGTATGAAGAGCTTACAGTATGGGCAACTTACGGTTGTGAATGCTTGAGGGTGCTACAACGGTTTTGAAGTCACATGCCGCAACTGCGGTATTTTTGTGTTCTGCGGAAACCGTTGTCAGTTGAAGAGAGGTTGTGTCAGATGACTCGGCTGGGTCCGAGCAGGACGACTTCCCTCAAGAACTGCAACGACAAGCCGGATGTCACCTTCGGTATCCAGGTCATTGATGAGCTGACTCCCAGCTGCTTGACATGTTTGCCAATGTGGGTCCGTGTCAAAATAGGGGGTAACGAAAAGGTGGCTGCTTTTTGGCATTCCTTTTGAGCCAGCCATAAGAATACGGCACCATCAAAAACGTGCACGCACCCAAGTGTTCTCTTCCCCTGCTGCGGAGTGTGCAAGAATAGCTGCTTCTGACAGGAAGCAGGAATACACCTAGGGCCTGCCATTTGCAAAGAATATGCGAAACACTAATTTGTTGGGGTGAACCCGTACCGTATCTCAACACAGTCTACTTTCTGGACTTTTGGACGTGGGGAGATCAACTCCTTTCTGACCAAACTCTGGAAGTTCGATGACTCAGCCCCTCGCGCGTGCAGCTTCGGCAAATATGTCCAGTATCGTCCATTTGGGAGGGACATGGAGGGTCACACTAAGTTTCCCACAAAAAGCTAGGGGACTCGCACTTGTTCTCACTTCTTCCAGGGAAGACATGTAATTTTGACTTCTGATTGAGGGAAGGTGCTGTACTCGATCGCCCCCCTGGTCCCTCGGAACTATGTGATCATGGAGGTGAAGGCCAACCTCCTCAAACCAGAGCGCCAGGAGAATGGAACTCAAAGGGTTTTCGGGTGCCGTGTCAATCCGGCGCGGATGAGGAACCTGGCTGAGTATTTGGGGGGTGCCCGCCCAAAAGGTCGTTGCCATCTAAGCTTTGGGATACCCCCCTCAGTACTGTGATGTAAATCCTGGCTTCCCATTCCTCATGTTTGACTGCAGCCTTCCCGGCCCGATGCGGGATTCAGCTGCGAGGCTTTGCCGCCATCCATGGCGGCATGGGAAGAGGGGGCCGGGCACTGGCAGGGACCTGGGCGCCATGTCAAGGGCGCTCCAGCTGCGCCAGCTGGTGTCCCCGGGCCACGTAGGCTCCGGGGATGCCACTGAGCCAGCCTCCCGGGTCTTCGGCGCGGCTGGAGGTTCGAGGCGGTGACGTCAGGCGGCTGCGACGCCTGGAGCTGGATGCGGATCTGCTGCACAATTGGGCCTGGTGCCTTGCTTTGCTACAGAGACACGTGCCTTACAAAGATGATGGGCCGACGCGACTTGCGGACAACTTCATAGGCAGAGTGGTAAACTTGGAAATTTGGGAAGCCCCCGGCCACCTTCAGAGGAATCCGGAAGCCTGCCGGTTTTGGGTTCCAATTCCTTTCAAAGAGCCCAAAAGGCGAACTGGCCGTTCTCATGGGCGCAGCCCGTGACCCACAGGCACATGCGCAAAGACTCGGCGCTGGACGCTGGCAGTGCACATGCTCTACCTGATGCCGGCCATCCGCATCCCGCGAGGAGCGGCAAACTGAGCAAGCTAAATGGTGTCCGGAAGAGCAGAAACTTGTTATAGCCAGGGGCCTGGCAATGATTGGCCAGGTCTTTGCAAACCTTCGTGGCCACTGTTGACCCAAGAGAGGCGTGAGTTCTGGGCGCTTAATGAGGCTGAATGGCATCCAGCCCTTGGAGGTTGCCCGTCAGCAAGACGCACAGGGGTCCCGAAGTCGGTGCTCAAACTCGGCATAGCTGGGCCCCTTCTTAAAATTTGGAGACAAGCCACCCGTGAACCGGATTCTTTCCAAGCTAGCCTTGCTGGCCGTTTGCGAACGGATTGTCAGGTGTATACTGGTGTTCGCCGCCTCTTTCAGCGCTTTTAAGCACGCTTCTCGATATGGCCGGGTCATTGGCTCCGCGAAATCCATGGACCCTCCTGGGCTGTTTCCGGGGGCTTTTCAGAATTTCCTCGAGCGAGGAGTCGTCAGCTGCAGCAGCGGGATCAACGCCTGTGACAGGGCGGGGCGGTGGATGGCCGGCTTGGAGCTCTTGGTTTTCATGGCGCCTTGCCGGAAGTTCGCTTGCCGTATCCCCGGGCCCCGTGCTTTGCCCCGCAAGACGTGAGAATCAACAGGATTGGTCGGGGTCATTTGTCAGGGGGTGCTTTCTTTGTGTGACGGCTGGGACGGCTCGCGGTCTTGTCTCTCCAACTGATGGTCCTATTGAACTTGCTTGGGGCAACCCTCTTGCACCCAGTGAAAAAATGATTAGATATGGATTCCCTCTGGTTTGGGGTGAGGGGGGGAGGGGGGAGGGTGGGGGTTTCCAAACACCTCCTGCAACAAAACCGCAGACAGTTGTCAGCGGCCGAGCCGAAGGCTTCTGCGCAGATTCTTCCGAACACCGTGTCCTTCAATAGTGCCATCAGCGCTTGTGAGAAGAAGCGCCGCTGGCAACATGCTTTGGCCATCATAGCTGACATGCGCCTCGCTATGGAACAGCAGCTCGCTGCCTTTTTTTTTCTCAGCTCGCTAACTTGGAGGTCAAACGAGCGAGAGCCATGACCTATTTTAGGTCATCCACATGGCAAGTCCCTTTGTTTGAGGCTCAGTTTGGCAATTGTACTAATTCGCGCCTTGGCAGAACTGAAGTGCCAAGAGAATTTGCTTGCACCTTGTGCACTCAGAGTGATCGCCTCTTGATCATTGCAGGCGGATATGGGACAATGCTAAGTCCTCGCAAACACCATGGCCAGGCGGCCTCCATCACTGGTTGCTAAACGGCCCTTGTGTGTGCCCTGCAGCACGGACGTTGAAAGTGGATCAGGGTTGCCCCGAGCCGCTCCACGATGACTCGGCCAGATCAGGCAGCAAATTGGTTTGGCTTCCTGTGGTATTCCTTTGAACGAATGTTTAAAGGGCACCAACTCAACAAAACACAAGCAAGCGAGCAAGCAAGCCAACAAACAAACAAACAGCATGAAATAAACGAGCTGAAAAAGCCATCAACAACAAGCGCGCACGAACAAACAAAGACGCACGCACGCGAACACGGAGGCGAAATCCAGCAGCGGACGTCATCAGCTACAACAGCGCCATCAGCGCCTGCGCCCGTGCCAGCCGCCCCTCGCTGGCGCTGGCGCTCCTCAGCGCATTGGCGGCGGCCCGGCTGTGGGCGACGGTGGTGTCTTACAGCAGCGCGCCTTGGACGCGCGGCAAAGTGGGGATGGTCGCCGAGGAACCAGTTTTTGGGTTTACATGCCTTTGGTGCACACGTATTATGAAGCGTGCAGCTTATGGGGATGTGGCCATGCAGAATTCGGCAGAGAAGCACCATGATTTAGGCGATACACACACATATCTATATCGCACCTCCACAAGGTTGTCCATGATTTTGTTCGCCCTTCATCACAGCCCTAGACGTCTCCGAGCTGGCCTCCACTACCCCATCTACCACCAAAACCCTCCCTCTAGAGAAATAACAACAACCTTCAATACTGTGCGTTTGTTGTGTGGTGGAATGCCCGTTGTTTCTCTAGGGGGTAGCGGATGGTAGGGGAGTGGAGCCCTCCTGAGAAAAAAAAAGCTGTGTCCCGAAGGTTCCATGAACATTTGGAGGGTAGAAGCAACAAGCAGTTTCGTCGGCAGTTTCGCCAGCTTCCGCCACCACTTTCACGCCAACCCGCGAGCAAAGCCCCGGGGAATCCAGGCCATCAGCTCCTGCGAGGGCCGCTGGGCGCAGGCCCTGGACCTTCTCTTCGCCATGGCGGAAAGTGAGGCGCAAGTCGGGAGAAATCAGAGCTGGTGCTGTGGTTCTTGAAATCTATGTCGCACCACCCTTTAGAAACACCCTGAAATTAGGTTTCGCCTTTAGAAACTCCAACTAACCCTTGAAGCCACCACCCTTTAGGCCTTTAAGCCAAATTTGTTTCGCACCACCCTTTAAGTCTTTAGAAACCCTGAAATTATAGGTGTTCCCTGCAAATGCCAACCAACCATGGTTTCAACCATGGTTTCAAAGCAAACTCTGAGGGGAGAGCGGCTGGGATTTTCCATGCTTTCCGCTCCAGACCACGAACCTCTCAAAGGTCATTTGAGAGCCAGCACTGGGACACCACTCTTACATCAATATGGTCAACTAGATATCTATAGCCAAAATAACCCGGCCTTTGGCCTTTCGGCTAGTCACATCCGTCGCCTGTTGCTGAAAGAGATTCCCCTACCCCCCATCCACCACCCCCACCATTCATTAGAGTGTAAAGGCAATATAGAATTTGCAAGCATATATATATATATACATACATGTAAAACATTAGAACAAAGGCCCTTGTATCAGTGCAACACAAGCTCACAGCCTTCATGGGGCAGGGCATCAGTCGGACCAACTTCCCAGTTGCCAAGGGACGCCTGCCGTTTGGGTTTCAAATGGTCCCGACACGTTCCTAGAGCTGGGGGGTTCGTTTTAACCTAAACGAGCCATTCCCACCCTCTTTCTCTATGACCGGCAATAACGGGGTGCCCCCATGTTTTTGAGCCACAGAGCCTCATTTTGTTTGGCCAAGGTTAGCAGAAGCGGGGGCCAACCCAATTGAATTATCCTAGAATCACATGAGCGGGTTTTTGTCAAGTTGCGTGCACTTCCGGCTTTCTGTGGGCGAAATGTGGTGAGTGCCCGTGATGTGCCTTCAAAATTGATAATGGAGAGTGTGGCCAAATAGAAGTCTACGCAAATGTTCTGAGCCGCAGAAGGTAGAAGCCATCTACATCAGGTGGCCCCGAACGTGGTGAGCTTCAGCAGCTGCATCAGCGCTTGTGAGAAGGCCGGGGAGTGGCAGAGGGCATTGGACCTCCTGTGCCTCATGCCCACCCAGGAGGCGGGGTGTTGGGGACCTTTGCAGCCTAAAGGCTGAAGAGAGGGTAAGGGCAAGACGGCCCATGTAGGCCGGGCGGGGGGGGGTTGATGGGTGGGTCAGTGTCAAGGTCCCTCATGTTTATCTGTTTCGTTTTTGTTTGGGTGAGTCCAACTCATCATCGCTTGGGTCATGGGCGATTGGTGTCCTTCGGATGGGGTGTTGGGGGGGGGGGGCGCAAAATGAAAACAGTGTTTTTGAAGAGGTTGCACATGGGTTGCTGCAAGGAAGTCACAAGGAGGTTGACAATTTAGATACAAATCTAGCGCCAGCCCATTCGTAAAGGGCACGTGCTGTCGCGCAGGACGCACGAAATGGCCACGTGTTTTTTCATGACGTTCAGGTCGTTGGCACAACAGCAAGCCAGTCTGACCCCTGGCCGCACAAATGATACCGAAGCACCTCCCCGCCAAGGTGAGCCCCAACGCCTACAGCTTCAGCAGCGCCATCTCCGCGTGCCAAAAGTCTAGCGAGTGGCAACAGGCATGGTTGAGGATGGGGGGGGGGGCTCATGTGCTTTCTTAAATCGAATGGGAATGTTTGCACTTTCCTTAGTCGACACACGTGTATAAATGGATGACTGTACATTGGGCATATCCTATTGTATATTCGCATGTATGTATGTAATGTATGTATGTATGTAATGTACTGTGATGTGATGTACTGTGATGTTGTGTGATGTAATGTAATGTAATGTAATGTAATGTGATGTAATGTAATGCAATGTATGCATGTATGTATGTATGTAATGTAATGTAATGTATGTATGTAAATGTAATGTAATGTAATGTAATGTAATGTAATGTAATGTAATGTAATGTAATGTAATGTAATGTAATGTAATGTAATGTAATGTAATGTAATGTATGTAATGTAATGTACTAGTGTATGTATGTATGTATGTATGTATGTATGTATGTAATGTATGTATGTATGTATGTATGTATGTATGTATGTATGTATGTATGTATGTATGTATGTATGTATGTATGTATGTATGTATGTATGTATGTATATGTATGTATGTATGTATGTATGTATGTATGTATGTATGTATGTATGTATGTATGTATGTATGTATGTATGTATGTATGTATGTATGTATGTATGTATGTATGTATGTATGTATGTATGTATGTATGTATGTATGTATGTATGTATGTATGTATGTATGTATGTATGTATGTATGTATGTATGTATGTATGTATGTGTATGTGTATGTATGTATGTATGTATGTATGTATGTATGTATGTATGTATGTATATGTATGTATGTATGTATGTATGTATGTATGTATGTATGTATGTATGTATGTATGTATGTATGTATGTATGTATGTATGTATGTATGTATGTATGTATGTATGTATGTATGTATGTATGTATGTATGTATGTATGTATGTATGTATGTATGTATGTATGTATGTATGTATGTATGTATGTATGTATGTATGTATGTATGTATGTATGTATGTATGTATGTATGTATGTATGTATGTATGTATGTATGTATGTATGTATGTATGTATGTATGTATGTATGTATGTATGTATGTATGTATGTATGTATGTATGTATGTATGTATGTAATGTATGTATGTATGTATGTATGTATGTATGTATGTATGTATGTATGTATGTATGTATGTATGTATGTATGTATGTATGTATGTATGTATGTATGTAATGTAATGTAATGTAATGTAATGTAATGTAATGTGTATGTATGTATGTATGTATGTATGTATGTATGTATGTATGTATGTATGTATGTATGTATGTATGTATGTATGTATGTATGTAATGTATGTATGTATGTATGTGTATGTAATGTATGTATGTATGTATGTAATGTAATGTATGTAATGTAATGTAATGTAATGTAATGTATGTATGTATGTATGTATGTATGTATGTAATGTATGTATGTATGTATGTATGTATGTATGTATGTATGTATGTATGTATGTATGTATGTATGTATGTATGTATGTATGTATGTATGTATGTATGTATGTATGTATGTATGTATGTATGTATGTATGTATGTATGTATGTATGTATGTATGTATGTATGTATGTATGTATGTATGTATGTATGTATGTATGTATGTATGTATGTATGTAATGTATGTATGTATGTATGTATGTATGTATGTATGTATGTATGTATGTATGTATGTATGTATGTATGTAATGTATGTAATGTATGTATGTATGTAATGTATGTAGTGTAATGTAATGTAATGTATGTGTGTATGTATGTATGTATGTATGTATGTATGTGTATGTAATGTATGTATGTATGCAATGTAATGTAATGTAATGTAATGTAATGTAATTGTAATGTAATGTAATGTAATGTAATGTATGTATGTATGTATGTATGTATGTATGTATGAATGTATGTATGTAAATGTAATGTAATGTAATGTAATGTAATGTATGTATGTATGTCTGTACTGTATGTAATGTAATGTAGTGTAATGTAATGTATGTATGTAATGTAATGTAATGTAGGTATGTATGTATGTATGTATGTAGGTATGTATGCATGTATGTATGTATGTATGTATGTATGCAACTAAGCTATGCATGTAATGCAATGTAATGGCTTGTAGTGTAATGTAATGTAATGTAAGGTCAGGTAATGTTGTGTTATGTTCTGTATGTATGTATGTATGTTTTTCGTTCGTATCAATTTGGCGAGATGACTTGAATCACGGCAAGTGCCGACATATGCTTGCATCATGGGTTCGTCAGGTGTCAGGGCCTGCGCTTGCCGGAATTGCTGCATATCGTCCTGCTGGTTAAACCAGCAGGTACATGTCACTGTCAACATACATCTGTGCATTTCAATGTGTGTGTTCCAACAGGAACAATCGGGTTTCGTTGACGTGAGATTCGTGCTAGTTGCTCTGCAGGCTCTATAGTCGCTCGAAGGCTTTGGAATCTTAACTACGGTCACTCAGGGTTCAAGCTTTTAGGGGTTTCTGGGAAGCTCCTGGGCGCACGGTCTTCGGGCAACAGCGCCGTTTGGCAGTCAAATAAATTGGTTTTGGTTGCAAGGAGTGGGCCGCCCGCTCGGTTCCATGAAGTCTGGTGCAAGTTTGGGGGTCATGTTGTAATTGAGTGTATGACAGGTTTCGAGGGGAAGCCAAAGGGAACCTCAATTTGTTGGGTCCCACCAATTTGACACATACATTGGGTGTTTGTATTAAAATCAAAAGCATCGCAGGCTGTGGCAATCATCACTTATGCGCCTTTGGCAGGCGCTCGCCGTTTTCAGCGCCATGACCTCCTCACTGGCGCCAGATGTCTTCGCCTGCAGCGGGGCGATCAGCGCGTGCGAGCCGGATGGGCAATGGAAACAGGGCGCCTTGGCGGTGGCTAAACATGGGGGAGTATGGGTAGAGGATGATCCTCCGGGCCTTGAATCTCCGTCGGCTGTTCCTTTAAGGAACCCAGGCTGCTGCTGTAGGGGCGAGCCAGGAGATGCCCCGGGCAAAAAAAAGAGTAGAGGATGAGAATGCGGATTTGAGGTACTACACATTGACAGTTTTTGGTGTATTGTACGTACTCTCCCAGCAATTGGCATGGAGAGCCTGAATTGCAGCCACCCCCTTGAGAAACTGCGCTGGTTGCTCCCTGCCCGGTGGATTCCACCGGCTTTTATTCCACTAAAAAGGATTCTGTTGTCAACCAGGGTCAGTGAAGAACAGGGTTGTTGCTTGCACATGACTTGGCGTGTCTGCGGGCATTTGGAGATCGTCACCCACTCAGGCCATCGAACTCTTTCGGGGATCCTCACTTCCTGGACCGCATTAGTGGCAAAGAACAAGCTCGGACTTTGCTTGGCCAATCCACTCGATCGGAAGTGAGGGCCCAATGTGTCGTTTCCGGAGGTTTGGCTTTGCTGAGCTCTATGGGCCACTGGCACATCATTCCCAACATCGTTTGCCTCAGCGCGGCCATTAGTGCATGTGGCAGAGGGGAGGCGGCAGGGCGGCAGCGGGAGGGGGCTTCTGGCACATCCCGGTGCCAGCAGAGGTGCTAGGTCCTCCTTTGTTCTGCATACAGCTGGTGCTGCTTGATTTCGGAGCTGTGACCCAGACGGAATCGCCACATGCACACATTGCACACATACACACATAGAAGGGAATATAAACATGTAGATGCACTCAATCCGGGCAAGCACCTAGCAAGAGTGTTGCGCACTTACACACAGTATGCATATTCATGTGTTGTGGATACGCAAATTCACCGGGAGCTCTTGAGCTTCTTTTGGCTCTGGGTGAAACAACTGGCTGGATCGTGTTTCAAAAGTGGAGGATTTCCTCTATTTTTGACACCCCCGTTTCAATCAAACAAGGGGCTTATCATTTTTGAGCATTATTGGAGTGAATATGTGCGCGAAGGTTTGCTTGGCCCGGCAAAAAAGCCTAGATTGCGCCTTGCTTGTGTTGCGAGGCCCGTGACTGACAATGATGGTGCATATTGAATTTGGCAAACTGGGTGACTCTTTTGGTGAGCCCTGTTGAGATTGTCTACTTTCTGTTCATCAGTTACGTTGAGTAACCAGCTTGTTTGGTGCCATTCTGAGTTCTGATCAGACCAGCTTTGGTCTGATGAGACCAGTTGTGGTCAGTTCCGATCAGTTTGAATCAGACCATTTTGGTGTCCGTTTTGATTTGATCAGACCGGACCGAAATGCTCAGTCAGACCACCTGATCAGACCAAAACCAGTCTGCTCAGACCTTTGGCCTGATCAGACCTCTGGCCTGATCAACCAAACAAATGCTCTGATCAGACCAACTCTTGCATGTCTCATGTACTTGTTGCATGGCCAAGAAGGGCGAACATAGATAAGGCCAGGCTGGGCAGATGCTGTGTAGACATGTTGAGGCTTGGATCAATTGCAGACGAGGCCATGCTGGGCAAGTGATATGTTTGGCTTAGCTGGATCCAAGAGGTTTAAACGTAAAGTTGTGATAGGTCCTGCGCGAGTACCCAGTGTGCGAGTAGTGCGTGCGAGTGTGCGAGTGGAGTTTGCGAGTGTGCGGGTGGAACGGGCGAGCAGGCGGACGAGTCCAGTCGACGAGTGACTCGAAGACTCGCGCGCACGTTCGCTTGCGCAGAAATGAGGTAAAACAACAAGACCTTGCGAATACTACTTTCAGATGCGAACCAAAAGTAAAGGTCTAAATAAAAGACCTTATTTGTGTTCACGCCCTGTTTGGCAAGTGTGCCTAAGAAACCTGCTTACAACCTCTTAGTGTCAGCTGATGTTTACCGTTTTGGGGCGTTGCCAAAGCTCGTGCTCACGCACTCCTATTGCCTCAAGCAACGCACGCTTGTTGAAACAACAAACACTATAAACTATTTCGTCCTGTTTGGGACTGGGTATCCATTATGATATTTGCCTCTTCTATGGCAAGCTGTTGTGGCGATAAAGCTAGCTCGCCATCACGTAGGTCCTCTCATTACTTGGGAAGAATTCCTTCTTCAGCTTTCGACTTTTTGTAGCAAAAGTGCATCTATTTGGGAATTCCTTCTTCAGTTTTAGGTTTACTGGAAACAAGTGCAGTTCAACGTTGGAAGCCATCCTTCCTTTTGCTTAAAAATATGTTTGTTTTCCCTTGTTGGTTTTAAACGGAATTTGTCACTACTGGACATATTTTGAATTTTGCCAGGGGTCTTAACCAAATGGAAGCCATCTACTCCCCACATTGGCAGCCGCCATCCGCGGATCGGAGCCTCCGGTGCCGCTCGGCCGCGAGGCGTGGCAGGCGGCGATGGCTTTGTGGCGCGACCTGCCGCGGCGCTTTTTGCGGCCGGACGCGGTGTGCTTCAACAGCGCGGCCCGGAGGCGAAGTTTCTCCTACGGGGGGCCCTTCCCGAGAAACGCGGAGCCTGTTTTTGGACCTTGCCTTGCGAAAAAGAAGGAGGCTCCTTCCAAAATGGGGGGGGAGCACCAACCAGCCCCTCCATGTTTGTTTGTTTGTTTGTTTGTGTGTTTGTTTGTTTGTTTGTTTGTTTGTTTGTTTGTTTGTTTGTTTGTTTGTTTGTTTGTTTGTGTGTTTGTGTGTTTGTTTGTTTGTTTGTTTGTTTGGTTGGTTGGTTGGTTGGTTGGTTGTTTGGTTGTTTGGTTGTTTGTTTGTTTGTTTGTTTGTTTGTTTGTGTTTGTTTGTTTGTTTGTTTGTTTGTTTGTTTGTTTGTTTGTTTGTTTGTTTGTTTGTTTGTTTGTTTGCTTGCTTGCTTGCTTGCTTGCTTGCTTGCTTGCTTGCTTGCTTGCTTGCTTGCTTGCTTGCTTGCTTGCTTGCTTGCTTGCTTGCTTGCTTGCTTGCTTGCTTGCTTGCTTGCTTGCTTGCTTGCTTGCTTGCTTGCTTGCTTGCTTGCTTGCTTGCTTGCTTGCTTGCTTGCTTGCTTGCTTGCTTGCTTGCTTGCTTGCTTGCTTGCTTGCTTGCTTGCTTGCTTGCTTGCTTGCTTGCTTGCTTGCTTGCTTGCTTGCTTGCTTGCTTGTGTGTTTGTGTGTTTGTTTGTGTGTGTGTGTGCGCGTGTGGCTGTTTTGAGGGTATCCAGCTTCGTTTGGTCAAATCAGCACCTGCTGCTTACCTTCCGCCTGATGGACATGGCAGCCCAAACGCCATTATCTTGAGAGAATCTCCGTTTGAGGGACCCCTTAGGAGACTCCTTTGAACATGATGGCTTTTTGGTTCTTTTTGGTTTCCTTGCTCACGTTCAGGGAGCTGAGCTGGGCGCCTTCCCCCTTCAAACGCCAAGCTGCAAAGGGATTCAAACCTTTCACTTTTGGGTCAAACAAATAAAATAGGTACCCACAGCGGAACCCTGGAAAGGAAACAAGGACCGCGGTCCCCTGGTGGTATAATTTTGACTCACACCCATGTGGCTTTTCTGCAAGGGTCGGATCCGGCCAAAGCCGAGGCCATTTCCGCCTGCGAGAAGAGCGGGCGCTGGAGGGAGGCGCTGGATTTGCTGAGCCGCCACCCCAGGCCCAGCAGCGTCAGCTTCAATGCGGCGGTCAGCGCCTGTGAGAAGGACGTGGCTGCCACCCCTTCCCGTTTGCTGCAGAATATGTTTTTTTCAGGGAACCCCTTTTTGGTTGGTTTTGTTTTAAAGGAAAACCAACCGGACAACCAGAATTTGGGGGGGGTTCGCTTTGCCCCGGTTGGTTTGAAAGGTAACCTACCACTGCCGGCAATTGTAGATTTTTGAAGGATATTGGACAAGGATTCCAATGGCCGACATGTTTGTTACCCTCGTCCTGTACGCGGCAGACCGACATGGAATCAAACAAGACGCAGTTTGAGAAGAATCTTTCTTTTGGGACCCCTTTTCAGATTCCGTGGTACCTGCTGCGTGCTGTCAAACACCCCAACATGGAACGAACCCAGAAATTGGGGCTGGCAATGGTCAAAGGCGGATCATTTGTTTGTTGCCGATTGAATACATGGGAGTTTCTCAAAATCGCGTATCCCCTTTTTGTTTGGTTGTTTGAAGGGTCGGGCAATAGGAGGCGACCAAATACCCAAAGAAGGACCAAATACCCAAAGAAGGACCAAATACCCAAAGAAGGACCAAATCCCAAAAGAAGGACCAAATTCCAAAAGAAGGACCAAGTCCCACAAGAAGGGCCTTTTGTTATTTTGTGTTTTGTTTTTTTTGGGGGGGGGATCCTATGTCGAGGCTCGCCCACCCGCCCACCCAGTGATTTTCCCCGTTCTGCAGGAGGGCCTGTGGCAGCTGGGCTTCGCCTTGCTTGCGGCCATGGAGAAGTGCGAGCTGCAAGGGGACGCCATCACCTGGCGGTCTGGCCAAGCACGAGTGGGTTCTGCCTGGGGGTGGGGGTGGGGAGGTTGGGGGTTGGTGCCTGCGTTTTGGCAAAGCATCAGGTTCCCTGCCAGGAAGGTGGTTTGGATTAGGCTGGATTGCTTTGGATTGGTTTGCATTTGGATTTGAACCCCTGGCTTTTGTAGAAGGTTTATGGGCAAGCTTTTCTGGAACACGAGTTCCAGTTGGAGGAAAGCTGAAACCATGCGTGGGTTCCGCCGGAGGGACGGGGGGAGGGGGAGGGGGCCGGGGGTGGGGTGGGTGGGTAGTACCAGTTTTTGGTTTGCCAATTTGGTTCCCAAGAGAAGTGAACATCCAGTAGACCAACAGTCCCACTCGGCTCAGGAACAGCGTGATCAGTTGCTGCGAGAAGGGCAGTCGTTGGTCAGCAGCTTGGGCCCTGATCAACGAGATGCCGACGCGCCAGGCGCGGAGAACTGAAGGAAATAAATTGGCGCGTGTCGAAAGAGCTCCAACAGGAGCGAAGATGAAGCCACCGGTAAAAGAGGATGACTAATGTGGGAGCCCATTTGGTTGATTGCAGAACCTAGGGCCATTGAATGGGCCGGAGCAAACAAACCAGGAACATCAACGATCGACTTGAAGGATGCCCCTTTGGCGACTGAGAGTGGGCGTGCTCCTGTGCCTTTGGGCAAGTTCCATTGGGCGGCAATGGGGCATTCTCCACCTGATATCATCGGATGCAAATCCTCCCCCTCCTCCTCCCTGTTTCACCAAAATACCGACTTTGTGTTGGAAAATTAGGGAGGCGCTGGATCCTCTGCTTTGCCAGGTGCTTCCGGACGTGATCAGTCTCAACAGCGCCTTTTTGGCCTGCGCTCAGTGCGGCCAGTGGCTCCTGACGCTCCACATCCTGCAGCTCATGGCCTGGCAAGGCTGCGTAGACGGCCGTGTGGAGAAACCCCCCGCTGCAGAAAACGCGCGCGAAGCCCTGTGCCCGGCTCCTGGCGCGTCCAGGGATCATGAACTCACTCGCCCAAGGCCGACCTTTCGACCTTTTGGGTTTCCCGGTTGGTCCGTATTAATCAAGGTCCCAAAAGGCTAACCTTCTATCTTTGTGTCCTTTGGGCAGCTGAGTCAACATTCATGAAGTGGACAGGAGGCAGCCTTTCGATGATGATAACATACTCCCACGGGAATTCTGCAGCCTCCATTGATACGTTATTTGTTGCTCGAAATATTTCTGCCCGTGACAACCTGTTCTAAAATAAATGTACGATTCAACAAAAAATGCTCGAGTTGTCAGCAATCATGCGCCCGTCGGAACCCATTCCCTGTACCATGTTTGAGATTTTCGCTTGTTTGCACTTTTTTGCGCCGATTTCGCTCGTTTTGCACTTTTTTGCGCTCGTTTCGTTGAAGACTCTTCCCAAACTCGCGCCTGTGAGGGGATATGAAACTAGAGAACTGGATTTCTGCTCGAATCCGACAGAAATGCTCGAAAGCAATTGGGGAGGAACAAAAAGCTACAACGTGTCATTTTGTGTATCGAACCAGGGGGGAGGCATAAATTTTGCTACGATGGAGGCTCCAGGTGAGTATTGCCACGCTTATCCTTGCGGGGTGCGTGCTGCAAGAGCAGCCTTCTCTGGAAGTGTCCATTTGTCCATCTTTTATTTTTCTAATATAAAAAAGGGAGAAGAGCAGCAACAAAACGACAGTAGGAGCTCGTCCGGCGCTTCGACTTCCGGCACTTCCGGCGGGTAGCGGCGGTGGTAGTGGGGGAGCCACCAGAGAGCTTCAAGGCGGGTTGCAGCTCCCCCAACCCCATGGAAACCTGGGCGACAGGTTGAGCCAGCAGTCAACTGATGTATTGACCTTCCAGGTAAACGTGGCTAAACCAACTGTCACAGCCAGCAAAATGGAACCCTCGGGGGTTTGGAAAGATCATCCAATGAAAGGAAGGGCCCCTCCAGGTACCCTCATCGATGCTATGTCAAACGGGCATTTGTCCATCCAGGCCAGCCCCACTTCGGTGCCATGTTGCTGGGGTGGAGGGCGCTTTGTTCCCCATCCGCATCGAAATCTGATGTGGGAGGCCAAGGTGAGGAGCGCGGTGCTGGCGGAGAAGCAGGCGGGGGAGTTCTGACCCGCCGGCCCACTCTTCTTTGGCTTAGCTCCCTTGATGGGCATAGAACCCACAAATCCATCCTTTGCAGAGGAAGCTCATGTTTGGAATCCCTTGTCTGAGTTCCATGTTGTTTTGCACGAGCTAATTACCTTCCCATCCAGTAACATGAAACCTGACTGGAGGGTCTCGCAAGATAAGTTTCCTCTAAAAGGGGCCCTTTGGTCGGGTCCATGTTAGTGGCGGGAGTAGGCTCCCTTGGTTTCGAATTCCTTGACTTCAGGCGTGCGATCGCAAGGGTCACACTTGTGGTCAAACGGCACTCGGCCCTCCCCCCCACCACCACTTCTCACTTCAATCGAAGCAGCCTTTCCCTCGTCCCCCAACTGTATCAATCACAGGCATCATCAGAAAATGGATCATTTGGATCATTCCCTGAAACATGATGCATGTTGCCAACATCCAGGTGAGTTAACCTATGTCGAAACATGGGGGTATGCCATTTTAAATATTAAGGATATGGAGCTAAACCCCCCTGGTGGCAAATCCGAATAAAAGTCATTTTCCGAACAAAGGCGCAGCGTCTGAGAGATTGATTTCTTCGGCCCGCGCCCTCGCAGGAGAAGTTGGATGCAGAGTGGAACGCGCAAGAGGCCGCTCTGCCAGCAGCCGCAGGGTTTCTCCGATCAAGCTGGGGCGTTTGGGATTGGTCATGCTTGGTCAAGCAGCTTCCAGGCATCAACGGCATGCAGACATGCAAACTGTTCTTACAACATCTAAAGGTCCTCCTCCTTCTCCCTCCCCTTCCTCTCCTTCCCCCTCCTTCCTCTCCTTCTCCCCCCTTTCTCTCCTTCCCCCTCCTTCCCCTCCTTCCTCCCTTCCTCTCCTTCCCCCTCCTGCACCTCCTTCCTCCCCTCTCCTCCTTCCCCTCCTTCCTCTCCTTCCTCCCCTTCCTCTCCTTCCCCTCCTTCCTCTCCTTCCTCTCCTTCCTCTCCTTCCCCCTCCTTCCCCTCCTTCCTTCCCTTCCTCTCCTTCCCCCTCCTTCCTCTCCTTCTCCCCCCTTCCTCTCCTTCCTCCCCTTCCTCTCCTTCTTCCCTTCTCCCCCCTTCCTCTCCTTCCTCCCCTTCCTCTCTTTCCCCCTCCTTCCCCTCTTTCCTCCCCTTCCTCTCCTTTCTCCCCTTCCTCCCCTTCCCTCCCCCATCTTTGACCCGCCCCCTTCTCCTGCTCTGAGGCGTGCGGGTGGGGAAGGGTTTGCCAGGTGCTGAGGCAGCAGCAGAAGGCGCTGAGGGAAAAGCAGAAGGCCATGGAGGCTGTTCTGCGGGGGAGGGGAGAATGTTGACGGAGTGTCTCTGTTTAGGAGGGGCTTTCCAATTCAATTCAACTGGGAACAGGTGCCCTTTTGCCGATTGGGGGGGGGGTCACTGGGGGGTCTGGGAAACATTGGGAAACTGCGGATTGATTGGGGTGCGATGTCTTGGGTACGATCAACATTAGGCCTAGGTTCCCTGGTTGAAAAATGGATGGGAGGCCATAAACCTTTCCTATCCCATTGCCCGGCACCAAAGCCTGCTGCTGTGCGGGGATGACGCCGAGCACCCTGTGCACAGCCAGTTTTTCTGAGGGAATCGTTGGACACACCAAGCGAGATGTTTTCACAACTGTGTCATTTATATGACCAATATTAAACAACCCTGCTGCGCACTATCACAAACTGAATCGCGATCAGCCACATGCCAAACCTTACCCCGGTACCGCTCAGGAAGCCCAGAAGCGGATGGCGGAGGCCGCGGCGTCGGCCGCGGCTTCAGCCACGGCTGCTGCGCAGGCGGGGAGAAGATCGGCGAGTGAGTTGGGGAAGGCAGTCCAGCAAAAACAGGGCGCCCGATTCCCCGTTTTCTGTGGCAAGGGGGGGACGTGGGCAATGCAGGGCCTGGTCCTGGAGATTCTCGAACCTGCACGGGGCCAAAACAGTCGCATTTCCTTTCAGCCATCAAAGGATAGAGTAGGGGCGTCGTTGGCCACCCCGGGAGAGGCCGGGAGAATGTGAACCCCAGTTCGCTGCGGATCTGCATTCGCGCCTGATCACCAGCCGCCCAAGAACCATGGAGTTGCGAAGACCTTTTCGGGCATGTGTTTGGCCGTTTGGTGTCGTATGTTGCCTATTCATTGACATGAAAAGAGCCCCGTGGAACAAATAATGAATATCCCATGATGCTATCTTAGTCCTCATGTGGGGAGTGAGTGACTCTTAGCCAGCAAAAGAACATGCACCTACAATACCTTGGGAGTGGAAGCATCTAAACGCCTGATAAAGTGAGAGAGTACCCTGCTACTAGGCAACCTGTCAGGCGGCAGAAGCACCTACTGAAGCAAAAGAGGAGGGAAAAGACGAGGCAGGTCAGTTACAATTGCAAGGCTTGCCGCAAAGCTTCCATAAGTGTGCCTGTGACGTTCTTTGTGCTCTCATCTATACAATGTTGGTCGCTTCAACAGACAGCATGAAGACAGATTTTGCCGGAAGGTTTGATTTGAGGGAATTGCTTGCGACTTGCACAGACTCTTGGCTTTGTCTCTTGCTGTTAGGGTCAGGTCTTCGAACCATGGCGGCAACTGGCGCGTGTTTCAGCCAGGAGATGAAAGAAGTTAAGGAGGAAGGTGCTAAAGAGGAGGGCGTCCAGGAGGAGATCAAGGACGCAAGGGACGCAAGTATGCGGGAGGGTATGTTGGATTCGGCAGGTTGGGCTCACAAAGGTATCTCTAGACTTGGTGGCTCCCAGCCATGCCCTTAGCTTTTGAGACTTTTAGTGTTTAGTGGGATTTCCATTTGACCCACTAAAAGTTAAACTTTTAGCAGGGGATCTGAGAGCCCAGTACATGAGCACCTATCCCAACGGATTGGCTTTCTGCAACGTTGCCCGGCTTTTTTCCTCGCAGGTGATGTTGCGCACCTGCGAAATAGCCCATATTGCTTCACCGTGCAAAGAAAGGACGCCAAAAGGGGATGGGCATGTGTTTGCTCTAGAGATTCTATTTGGCACCCAGTCATTTGGCAGGCTTTTGAGCGGAAATGCAAAACTCCTGTCGGCTTTCCTCCAAGCCACACGGGTGTTCCCACAACACAGGCACAGTTTAAAGAAACCACACGGAGAGCCTCCATTTCAACAAGTACATCATGGGCCGAAGGCCCATCATATTTTGACCTGAGGAGGAGCCGGAGCCGGAGCAGCAACTGCCTGTGGCAGAGCTGGATGAGGAGGAGACGTTTCTTGTTGAAGAATTGTGGTTTTGTTGTTGCATAGCATTTGGCACATGCACACAGGTATATATGTGCTTGCATGTGCCTGTAGATATGTGCACCCACTTCTTTGCATCCACATGGTTTCTCTCCTTTGCAAGTTGTGTGTGTGTTGGCCACATCACATCTTTGAGATTTGCTGCTGATATATTTACCTCACAAAAAAGAAGCTGAAAACGACGAGCTTGTTTTTTGTTGGGTACAACCTGAGGATTCCACCTGCAAGTTGGACCCCGGGGCGAGAACTGGGTCTATCAATTGTTTTTTTAGTTGGCACCATTGTTCAAAGGAACACCAAGAGGAAAACTTCATCACTGTGGAGGGTGTCCTGAGACCTGCCCCGCAGACCCAACTGCCAGGAGCAGAAGCTTTGGTTCCTGCCGCGGCCGGTGACCGACATGGTGCCCACGGTCTTCAACAGCCCCCCGGCTGCACTCAATCGGATCTGGATGAAGGGGGGTGAACCGCTGGAAGGATTTTCCGGACTTTGGCTTGAGGGGAGCCCACATGCAGCCCTGTGGATTTTTTAGACTGAGCGTCTGATTGTTTTTCGGGTTCTTGGGAACAAAGCCCTGCCAGGTTTCCCGTTTCTCACGGCCCCAAGAAAGGGTTGCTGTTACAAAGCAAATCAGGGAACCCGCGTGTGTTTTCTTTTCTCACACCGCGCGCTTTTGGATTTTGCTGGCGAAAGCTGCGTTTGGTGGGGACACGAGTCATAGGCTGATTAACCAAGAAACTGGCTCATACCAGGGCTTCATGTTTTCGGAGTGTCTCAACATCGGGGAACTAGGAGGACAAGCCAACCAGAAGCCCCCCTAAACCCGCCCAAAACAAACCCCATCACCACGCGCACCCTAAATCATTCCACCTTGAACCCACCCTGAACCCACCCAAACCCACCCCCAAACCGCCCTAAACCCTTGGATGCATTTTGTTGAACACCTGCAAATAGACTTAAACCCAGGGGTTCCCTTTTTGGGGTACATGACCCACAGCTGGGTTTAAGTCATTGTGGGGGTAGTCTAAGAAGTGGAACCCTGCTTCGATGTGTATCCACTCGACGGCGAGGCACCTTCATGGACTTCTCGCTGCCCACGGACGAGGAGGACTTTGCGGAGATCCGCTACGAGTGGGCCACGGAGTTGGTCAGCAAGGAGTACATGAGGCCGGGCTTCGGTCGAAAAGGAGTCGATGCGGGGAACTGGGGAGGAGATTTGAATATGAGATTTGAGGTTTTAAGGTGTAGGACATGAATCTGTGAGGTTTCAAATGTTTACAACAAATGGACATATGAGGTAGGTTTGAAGTTTTGACAGCCAAATATGTGTTTTTCTCGGTTGGGGGCAAAAGCTGAGAAGGTTCATATCCCTGCGTAAATAATGGAAGGAGGGCTGGCAATACTGCCAAGAACATGGAACCGCCAATTGAGGATGGACCCCCCCCTGTGGAGTTCCATGCTACTTTGCAAGTGGTGTTCAACATGAAGCTTGAATCCTCATGCCAGATGATAGTGACTAGTGCTTTCCCTTCCTGTAGGGCTGTCCCGCATGTTGCAGATGAGTGCGGATTAGGGCCCCCCTCCCATGAGCAATTTACTCCCCCTTCCCCACCTACCCCGAATTCAGGGGCCTTTCTTCAAGTGACAGCAGCCCCCGAACGGGCACCCGAAAGCCCCCAAATTTATTATTCTTCCGCACGCAAAGTGCCGTTGCCTACTCGGCCCCCTTGCTTGAGACATGTTATTATAGCCCTTTCGTCGGCTTTCCCAGAAGGAAAACCAAGAAGGGGCTTGCGGATTTAGCAAGGGAGCTGATTTGCCAGCCCCAGTTCTTTTTTTGTTGGCTTTGTTTGTCCTTTTGGCTTCTGGGCTTTGTGACCTTTTGTTGCTTTTTCTTTTGGCCGATGGGCACGCCCGGCCCTTTGTCCAGCGTTGCTTGAAGCTGCACTGTGCAATGCGGCGCGGTGTTTTTTGGGGTTAAGTATTTGTCTCCGGGGCTCATATATGTGTGTAGAATTTCATGTCTCAAAACAAATCGCCCCAAAGGCGCTGTGAATGGACAAAACCAGTTGTCACAGGGTTTCGTCCATCCCTGGTAGCTTTTTAATAATTTAGGTTTCCCCAGAAAAGCAACACCCGTTGGCCAATGTTGCTTTGGATGGGGTGCTAGGGGAAATATGGGGGCCCCCTGTCCCCTTTCTTGCTGGTTTCTTCAACTCTTCGTTTGTGGTTTTCTTCCAGTGCCAATTTCGGCGTGTCGCAGGTCCTGGATGCAGGCCAAGAAGATCACCACGCGCGTGGAGGACATCAATTGCTCGGAGACCTTCACAAACCGCGCGGGGGGCCCGGGAAGGCAAAACGCGGCAATGGATGTGGTGAGACTCGGTGAGACTCGTGGTGGATGTGTCGAAATGGGCAAGCTGCACATGTGTTGGTTTATGCTTGTGTGTGTTTGGTTTGCCTTATGATTAGGCTGCCGCCCTCGCCAATGCTGGTTGGGTTTCTTGGGCAGGGTGATGTTGACCGGGAGGAACCCTGTGGCGGCGTTTGGTCCAAGGGATGCACCTGAAGCGGTATACATGTTACCCAGGGGTACATGTTGTAGCCGAGCAAGTGGGGCCCAGGTCTTCGAGTGGCAGCGCCTTCAAAACGAGTGGCAGGTGAAGCAAAAGGAGGGGCGGGAATGGGGTGGTGGATTTCCACCAGAAGCTTTGTCGTAGGGGTGTGAGCCTACGGGTGCCAGGTTCCCTATATGTCACTTTCTGGCGGGTTTTATAAACTTTAAACGTCACGCCAAAAAGGGACAGCTAGGCTTTATCATTAAATAGATAAAGTAAACCCGCTGTTTGCCACCAGATAAGGGCAAGATCCTCTTTGATCATGTCCTTACACACACAAGCAACTAGTTACAGGATGGGTTTTACAGCTGGCATTCCCCTTACAGTTTGAGGACCCAGCTGGCGGGGGTTGTAGATCCGGAAGAGTCTCAACCCGCCACTGCCAGCGACCTGAAGATTGTTCATTCCCCAGATGTTGCGTTCTCGTTACGAACTCGGCCAATGATTGTCGTCGTTTGTTTTTTTGCTTTGGGGGGGTGTTGGCTCGTTTGCTTGCAACGTGTAGGGTCTCCTCCGAGCAAAACGCGGGCACCTGTGAGCAGGACTTCAAGTCGGACCCCGTGAAGCAGCAGGCTGCGGAGGTTCGGGCAGACAAGGAGCGGCCATCCTCGGAGTGCATGTGTGGCACCAATTTGGGCCAAGCCCTTTGAGTACGTTTAATCCATGGTTTAAGCAACCTCCTCTTAACGAAACGCATTCCCTTTAAAAAAAGGGGGGGTGATTTCAAGACAAGATGCCCAATGGCTGAGACACTTGCAGGTCTGGTTTTAACTGCTGAAACCGATGCGCTGTTCAGTTTCTTTTGCAAGGCCCACGGCCACCCAGTTTGCTCGGCCCACGCCACAATGCGCGCGTTCGCGGCGTCTATGGCCCATACGAGCGCCGGCACGTTCCGTCACTGGGTCCGTTCGGGCGCATGCTGCAGATCAAGGATCACATCATGAACCCTCCGTCGAAAAAGGCCATGTCCGTCATTCCAACCATCATGGGAAGTGGGCTGGGGGCTTCCCCAAAAGAAGGAAGGTGGCAGTCTTTGAAACCCTCCTGTCAGCTTCCATGATTTTTGGGAGGGTCAGTGCCCGAAAAAACATGCCACAATGCTTTGCCCCAGGAGAAGAGATACGAAGAGAAGCAGGAGAAGCAGCAACCTGAAGCAGAGGTGCGGAGTAGCCCTCCCGTTTCCACAACTGTTCCTTGGAGTTATTTTTTTGATTGTTTTGGAGTGAGGGAGGGTTGTCGTTACATACCCGGACGGTCGGCCATTTGCTTGCCATTTGTCCAGTGCCAAGAAGTTAAGCACAGGCATGCCTTTCCAATTTCTGCTTGCTATGAGGGGCCCTACAGAGCCAATGGACTCCGCCTCTTGTTTACTGGTTGGACAGATGCAAGCAACGTTTGACGGCTGACACAGAGGCTTGCAACAAAGTCAGAGTGCGCTATGTAGCGCATAGCCGTTTCCTTTTTTCATTTCCCGTAACGGGGTCAACAATATATATATATATATACATATATATATATATATATAAACATATATAGGCAATTTACGTCTTTTCCTGGCTCCGAGTCTTCTCTCCACATTGTCATGTTGCAGAAAGTTTGGATGTGCTGGAGGAGTTGGACAAGGAACATGTTACAGATTCTAATCGGAGCTCGGTGTTTTGCACGTTGCACGCTGCAGCGCTTCCAACATGGTTGCTTTCAATTGCGTAGTTGTTGTTTGACAGGTCATGTCGGACCAATGTGGGTTGCTCACTTTAACCATCCAGTGGTTGTCGTTGTTTCCGTAAGTCAGCTACCACAAAACTTGGTGGCTCCAGCCATCCCCTTAGCTCTTTAGCCTTTTAGTGTTTAGTGGGGATTTGCATTTACCCCACTAAAAGTTAAACTTTGAGCGGGGATTTGAGGACAGCCCACAAAAAGCGTCCTTTTGCCCACGGTCAGTGGAGTTTTTTGTTGGATCGAGGCGGCGGAGGACGAGCTTGATGGCTTTGTGCCGCTGGACATCTACAGCGTGAAGGATGTGGCGGACATCGGTGAAGGAGACACCAATTTGGCTTTGCACTGCCTGTACCCTGTGTGGTTAAGACTCTCAAAATAGCCAGGAATAAAAACCAAATGCCAAGAGCCCCTGTCTCTAGGAACGCCTCGAAGGGAAGGTAGAAAGAGCATGCGCCACAGGGAGCATTTGTGCCATAGGAGTCCTGGCAGATGCTTTCGGTCTATGTTTGCCGTCGGGCCCTTCGGCAAGTGCTTCGTGTGGATGTTCTGTGAGTGGCGTGCAATCTATGGTTTGTTATTTGCCCTCTGCGTGATGGTTGCCGGGTTTTGCATTCTCGGGTCTCGCAGGCCGTTTGACACGTCAACGAAGCAGTTGTGGAGTCCTGATAGTCAGCATGAGCTAAGTTAAGGCTAAGTTCAATAGATTGAGGACCCCGTTTCGAGGGGTTGGATGTAGCTGAGTCCGGCCTTTCAGCCCATTTCAGCCCTAGGAACCCAGCACTACCGTAACCCATTTGCGGGGGGGGGGGGAGGGATTTGCAGGCCGGGGGGAGGGGGGGCATCCTTTTTGCTTTGGTGGGGAACCCGTCATAGCCTTTGTTTTGGGGGCAACCCTCCCAAGAGCTATGGGTCCTGGCAGGAGAGCCTCTTTTCGCGAACTTCTCGTTAGAGGAGTGGGGTACGGGCGGGTCCGCGATGCCCAGAGGCTTTCTTCGCGCAAAACGAGCGCGAAGAAAGCCCAGTGACATCTAGTATGTCACAGCAACCTCGTCACGTTTGCCATGATCTAGCGGTTTGCTCACAGTTCCCCGCAAATGTTCAGCCCATTCAAAACCCGAAGCCTGGCAATCGAAAGGGAGAAATCAAGAGTTGGCTCCAGGCCCTTGCCGAGCCACTCCCTTGGGCATTTGTTTCCAACAAGACCCCAGCAAGGAAACGGTTCAACCGGCGGAACGAGTCGAACCTAGAAAAACCTTGGAGAGTACTCGTCGGGGTTCAACTTCTGAGGCATTGGGCTAATCGGAAACAAACACCCACAAAAACTGAGCGCTATTTCAGTTGGGTTGTCCACTGAGATCCTAACAAAGGCCTCCCACTCAGTTGGTCAAAGCCAATCTTTCAGTTTCGTCCACCCTATGGAAGCGCAAAAGTGTTCGAGCACGGTTGATTCTTAGGCCTAATGCGGTTCATCACAATCTCCAGCAACTTCTGCGCACCGTTCGCATAATGTTTGCGTGTGCCGGGTGTTGCTGACTTCCCCGCCTGCAAATCTTCAATAATTATACGGAACAAACACAAGAGCTTTTGCAAGGACACGCCTCCTACTCTCAAGATGATGGTTTCGCACAGGTCACTCTGGGTGGTCCCTTTGGCGTCCCTTCCAACCAACCCGGAAGAAGGCACCCTGAAACCGCCCCACCCCCCCCACAGATGGTTGTGGGGTAACCAAGCCAGAAAAGAGCTGTCTGAAAAGCCACCCCCAAGAGAGTTTTGAAGCTCTACACTGAGTCATTCTTGCGGGTTTTCCAGGACTGGGCTCTGCTGAACCTCCGCTTCGAGCTGACCATCCTGATGCAGGGCTTCCGACAGGCGAGACGTGCGCTTAAAAAGCCCCACGAGCTTCGGACTGACCAAACCTCCACGAGGGGCACTTCCATTTGCAAAAGATTGGTTTTTCCCCTATTCGGTTTGAAGGGAATGTATTTCTGGGAATATGTCAGGTAAGTGGCTAGCCTGGTTATAACCCACGAACAAATATCCATGGCTATTGCGGGTTATAACCATTCTGTAACCAGAATCTGAACACAAAAACGTGAGGTTGGGCCAGGGTATGTGTCAAAATCAGGGGTCCCCAAAGCTGGTGGCGGTTTCCGTTTCATCCACGCCGGAAAAGGGGACACTCAAGAAGCACACTCTCAAATGGAATTGGAGGAGGGGCTAGCCCTTGGATTTTCACGCAGGGAGCCAGGTACCTCTCAGATCGGAGTTGCAGAGAAGATGAAGTACCCTTGTGCAAGCGTTTTATGTAGGCATTATGATGAGCTTAAATTGTCTTCCCTTAAGGCGCATGCCGCATATGTCAAACCAGAGCATTCCTACTTCGAATGGCTCGCACAGGTGGCTCGATGTGTAAGTGGCTCGGTGTTCCGCGTTCTTCATCCAGCTCAAGCATGTTCGATCGCCCAACCCTCTTTGGAGGGCTGGCACTGTTCGAGAAAATCGAGGTGGCGAAGAACGCCGCTCAGGCTTTCTTCTACTACAAGTAGTCCATTCGGGGTTTGGATGGCCAATCCCGCTTTCTGGATGATTTGTGTGTGTGTGTGCGAACTGTCCATTGGAAATCATTCACTTAGAAGGGATCAAGGGTATCTTATATGAACTGTTCGCTTTTCCCTGCAGACTAGGCGCCGGGGCTTTTTGAAGCAACCTGACAGACGCCAAGCTTCTGCCTTGCCGGGCAGCCCAAATCACAGCCAGGGCGTCGGAACACAGCCAAATATGATCTTTGGACTTTGGCTTCACGCCCCTGTCTCCGGACCTTGATCCTTGGGTGGGAAATAGACAGCTTTGTGTTTGGACAATCCGAGCTTCAGAGTGTTCGTTACGCTGGCAGGATGTTGCTGACCCTGAGAGGCCTGGTGCAGATGGGGAGGGCGGTGCGCGGACGGATCCGATAAGAGAGCTGATGACCCCTCCAACACACCGATGGAAGGTGTGCTGGGTTGCCAGTTCAGGGATGCTAGACCCAGAAGGAAATTACGATACAGATATGCATTTTTTGTTTAACGAGGTTGCCGCCTACATCTATGCCCAATTGATTCTAGAAGCACCCTTTCCGGTGCGGAATGCGATTTGCAAGAATTCCGTATTACCCTCCCAAAAGAAACATAGAACCAGTTTGAAGGTCCCACAAATACAAGCTTCCTGTTCAAGCTTCGTGGTAAGAGGGCTGGCTGTTGATTCGTGTATATCCTGACCACACATGTCAGGCCCGGCATCCACGAGTCGCACCTGGGCTTCTACTACAACAAGTACTTCAGAAAGCCTTTGAACATCAAGTTCTTCGGTGTGAGCACCGCCGTGGAGCTTTGCGCCATTTGGTTGAGACGCAGGAAGGGTGGTCATCCCCTGGTTTCAGCCAAGACCGTTTCTGGGTTGCCCCGTACCTGGCTCCATGCCCATCCAAAAAATTGGCATTCACGGAAACAAGGGGTGAGACAATTTTTTGCAGGGTCATGGAACATGGCAGCGTGGCAGAAGGTCGTCAAAGCGTGGGAAACTCGGCCTTTGAAGTCGGTACTCCCTTTTGCCTTGCTCCATCCCCCGTCCAAAAGATGACGTTTTGCCAATCTCGCAGTGAGGGCTGAGCTCGGGCTGGCTTTGGATTCCCGAGCTTCAGGCCCACCATAGACCAGGTGATTGCGCTGAAAATCCCAGAGGTTCTCTGGACGATTTGCTCATTGATCAGTTCGTCGCTTGGGTGGGTGTGAGGTGGCTTTCACGTCTTGCGCGCCTCAGGCGCTGGCCAAAGACGTCGTCACCATCCAGGACACTCCATGGGCCCATCTCCAGGGACAGGCAGAACCCCCCCTGGTGCGGTTTCGGAGCTGTTCTGAGACTCCCTAATTAGGGAGGCTGGGGGGCTTGTTTTCGGCCCCTGCCGAATCGCCGAAGGACGAAGCTGAGGCCAAGAGCCTCAGCAAATTAGAACGAGCCCTGTTAAACCGAGCTCAGCCACGAAAGTTCCTGACTTGGGGTCCATATTCTGTGTGTTTGAATGAAAGTTTTCTGCCCACCCCCTTTACATGTCCCCTGAGTACACATGTTGAAATCGCCCAAAGTCCCAGGAGAACGGCGTGCTGGCACCGAGTCTGTCCGAAGAGCAGCTCGCAAACCTGGCGCCGTGGCCGAAATTGAGAAATGCAGGGGGCGAAATCGATACA
This sequence comes from Effrenium voratum, assembly GCA_963377175.1. Classification (NCBI taxonomy): domain Eukaryota; class Dinophyceae; order Suessiales; family Symbiodiniaceae; genus Effrenium; species Effrenium voratum. Next base: position 435,116 of record CAUJNA010002902.1, on the reverse strand, counting down.
CAATGTTACGCAGTAATTCTCTTGAAGTCTGAATGTCCTACAACCTCATTCTAATGAATCTACTGGCTTAGGCCTAGGCCCTCTATAAATCTTGTTTTTTGCCTCTTGCCAGAAGCCACTGTCTGCCCTGGAGCAGCCCTGACCTTCCTTTCGGGCGAGCCGCGTGTTGGAGCGGTGCTATGCTATTTGACAAACCTGAGCGTCCTTCGTCGCCTAACTTTCTGCCCTGAGCCCAAACGTAATGCAAACCCAGGGGGTCGTCACTAACATATGGCAAACGTGCACTTGTTCATGCCTCGAGCGTTCTTCCCAAAACCCTCCAAGATGGTCGGTCGCTGAAAGGAGCGCGCAGAAATCCAAGTGCAAAGCGAGCGCACATATCCGCAAAACGAGCGAACATATCCGCAGACGAGCGATAAAAAAACACGCAGCAATTGCTTGTCTTCCCCGGATGGATGAAGGGGATTTGATCGAGCGTTTTTTTTGGGGGTCGAGCTTCTTTTTCTTTGTGGGGGGGGGTCGAGCAGAAATCGGTAATTCGAGCTGTAATTGTCTCGTACCTAATAACAAACAGGCTCGTTGGGTGCTTCAGGAATCTTTGCCTACAGCCAGGAATCCGCGCAGCTGTCCTGTGGCCTTCTCTCTCACGACCATGCCCTCGCAAGTTGTTCTTGGAATCATAGGCCCTGGCAGTGGTCGGTCCGTTTGGACGTGTAGCGACACTTGTTCGCGACAAACAGTGTGCAATGTTCGACAAACATGTGTGAGGCAGGGGGAAAGATCATAGGACACAACTTGAGTTGCTAGCTTGCACACAGGAGTGCGCGAAATCAAGCACACACACACACACCATCTATGCTCCCAAACATTTGGTTTCCCGTGAGCTCGAAGAAGTTGTTCCCTTTGAGCGCCTTTCAGAAACTTCAAGGGGTCGAAGCAATAGCTCGAAAACCTGCGCGTCGGCGGTCGGTACTTAGAGGGGCAGGGTGCCTAGTAAGTAGCGTGTACGATGTGTAAGCCTGTTGGAAAAAACACTCAGGAGACTTATAACTATGGTAAGTGAGATACAACCGTGGCTTTTCACTCGCTAAGTACAATGCCCCTTTAAGTACTCCTCGCTTGTATCCATGGTTAGTATCCACCTGGTGCAAGGCCGCTGTCAGTATCCATTGGAGACCCCTCGGTGCTGAGGACATGTTGGTCCGCTTGACGGAGGCAGCCCGTCGGGAGCGGCACCGGCGCATCGAGGCGGGAGACGCCCCTCGCCAGGGTGCGCGTGGCTGGGGCAGGAGTGTGCACTTGACGAGGTCGAAGGGAAAAGGGAGGAAACCAAAGGCACAAAGGGAGGGAGGACACCAATGGGAGGGAGGATGCCAGGCGAGGACAAGGGACGTGCCAGGGCTCAGGAGGAAACAAAAGGGAAGAGAAAACTGGGACTTTTTGGGATCGCAGGTTCCAACGGGCCGATCTTTCTTTGATCCTCTTTTTGAGGTTTGGAAGGGGGGAGCAAGACTAGGTCCCCCAGTAGTGCTCTTTTACCCCTTTTTGGGGGAGGGATCCTGTACTAAAATAGACTACAGGAAAAAAGGTACCCTTATTCTAACCTGTCTACTGGAGGACCTAGAAGATAAACCTTGGTTTGGGGGTGACCTTGTTTAAGCCACGGCCAACACGATTGGAGTGCTTAAGGGCCCCAGCCCTCTCGTGATTTCCCTTGGTCATGTTTTTTTTCCCGATTCATTTTGTTTCAGAAGGTCACATATTTTGTAAGGTTAAACAGTCAATTTGGCTAGAAACAGATAGCACTGGTTTAGATTGATTTTTATTCCATTTACCAGTGCCATCTTTTTTTAAAGGACACCTTGAAAGCAAATCCTGTTTTGACGCATGGAGGCTTGCCCGAAAAGGCGTGGGTGAAACTACCGGCTTGGTTGGCAGGGCATGGCCAGGTCATCCATACCAGGGCTGCTAATCTTGTTACACGATCCTTGAAGAAAAACAGGTTCAGCTTCCGACAGCTCCGATGTCCTGTTTGGATTTCTCGGTCGTTTTGCCCTGAAACGAGCGTCCCCATGGCCACGGAAGCTTTAGATGGTTCCCCTGGCTTTTTCGGTTCCCTGGCCATCTCAGGAAAGCTCCAGACTGAAGTTCACTGTGCAGCAGGGCCAGTCGCTGCTCGGACGCAGAGAGCTCTCCGCTCGCCCGGTTCGTGGTTTTTTTTTGCCGTTTCGCAACCGAGGACACCCTGCCTGCCATATTTGGTCAGCAGATATTATGGTGTTCACGTACCTGGTTGCTTCTCACTAATCGCGGGAAGGCAACCTCTGAGCAGCATGTGTTCAACCGCGTGAGGCATCAATCATTGGACCGGTTGCATTTAGCTCTAGGTCTCACTCCCGGGGGCAATTATTTTTCGAGGAGACCGTTTTAGTTGGTGGTTTGGGGATTCGAACCCTTGGTTCTTGTAAAGGGCAAATGAGAGAGCCCCTAGCCGAACCACCAATCCATACCACCAATCAGAGGAAGGCCGGGCAAATCCAAAGTTTGGTCTCACTCTAAAGGGAGGCCGGGCAAACACAAAGTTTGGTCTCACTCCCTGAGGTAAAGGGAGGCCGGGCAAATACAAAGGTTTTTTTTTTTTGGTTTGGCCAAAATCCAGAGAAGTGAGCGGCTTGCGCTACAAAGTTACGGGTGGCCTCTCTCGCTAGGCCGTGGCCGAAAGCCACGCCCAAGCCATGGTCGTCTTGGTCGCCCGCGCAGCCTGTGGCGCCCCGGCCAATGAGATCAAGTGAGACTGGACGGGGGGTGGGGGGTCTTTGGTTGGTCCCTTTGTGGCCAAGAAGAAAACCGAACTCCATCTTGGGGGTCCCCATCCCCAATCTTGTCACAGATTTAATTGCGCCCGCCCTCAATTCGGGGCGAAGCGTCTAAGTGGTCTTTATTTGGGCGAGACAAAACATATTCAAAGAAACAACTAAAACGTTGAATCGAAAGGGTCGCCCTCAAATCACTCCGAGGCATTGCCATTTGTGTGGACGGAGTAGGGCATGCAAGTGCAAGCTGCAAGCGCTGCTCACTTGTTTCAATCGGAGTGCCGATGGCGCCGTATGGAGTGTTTCTGCTGGTCTTGGTTAGACTGTTGAGAAAAACAGACTTCTTGGTAGAGGCCAGGAAGCCTCCTTCCTCCTATTCTTGCAGCTGAGTTCTTTGTTTGATGTGCAAAGTCGGATTCGGCGTTCCTTCTGATGCGTTGGTACCTTCTGGCCAACCAGCAAAGGAACTAAAGAGACTCCAGAAAAGTCGGATTGCTTGCGCACCTGGATTCCCAACATTTTTTTTATGAGGGACCGGGAAGACAACGCCTCAAATCCCTAAAGAGTTCACTGGTTATACAGAAGGCCCGAACTTTTCTGACCAGTCCAATCAGGAAGTGAGAAGCAGAGCTGACAAATGGCTTTGTCTCAACATAGGTGGGCCTAGTGTCCCTTGAAAACCATCCAACAAGGTAGCCTCGAAAAGAAGACACCTGTATTTGTTTGTTAACGGCTGTTGTGTTGCTCTTGCTTTTCAACTGTCCAAATCATGTGTGCAAAATAAGCGCAGTATCCCCAACAGCCCCCCCTTTTGAACCCTCCCTGAAATCATTCCGCAAGTGCGCTGTCCTTTTTTCTTTTGGCGAGGCTGCGCGGCCAGGCTTCCAACCCAGGCCGGGCACAGGCCGGGCCAAAATGACAACGTCCAACCTGGGGCCTTTGATGCGATGGGTTGGTCAACATGTGGGTGGTATATCTGAATGTCTGCAGGGCGACTAAGATGCGTAGCCTGCTGGAGGTGCCTGGCTTTGATGCGTAACGATGGTTCCGTGGGTTTCATGATTGGTTTTGGGAGGGTGCATTAGAGGCGTCTTTGGGGTGGTCGTAGCCGCTGTTGAGCCAATAAACCAACCATTGAAATGAGCCATGAGTTCTTGATGGATGTGTTCTGCTGGGGGAATTGCAGTTACTTTACCACTCTGTAACGGGCATCACTCAAAATCACTGACTGGTGATTCTGACTTTCTAAAGAAGGCAAATTACGTTTCGGGCAGCTGCGGGTCACGGTGACAATCGCTTTTACCAGCGGATTTGGATGCCCCCCTTCATTAAACTGGTGCTTTTGGGAATGGTTCTTGTCAGGTGACCAAGTTCCATCCGTCTTTAAGGGGGCAGGGTACTTAGTTGTTAGTACGCCTGGTAGTAACCCGAGGACTTATAACCGTGGCATATGGTTATATACCATGCCCCTTTGAGCAGTGTGCCTGTTTCTCTTGAGGTGAAAGGTTGGCACCCCTTCGGCTCAGCGGAAAGCGGAACTCGGGTCCAATGATCAACGTGGTGTTTGTTTGTTCTCCTGGGAGAACTGTTCTTCTTGTGAAACAATACATGTTGTTTTTACGAAGCCATGAAGACACGTAAAGCAGTACATATGACGGCGCTTCCTTTTTGGGGGGATAGATTTTCACTTCTAGGCTGGATGCCAAATGCGGCCAGCTTTCATGAGCCTTCCGCCCGTGGCACGGGACGAGCCTATGGCCAGGCACGGGCGCGCGGCCGATCCGGGCGCAGGGCGGCTTCGGGTTCTCGGGCTGGGGAGGCTTTCCGGGAGCCTTCCAGGGCGCCTCGCATCGATGGATGGGCGGGCGTTTCTCCAAGCGGGTTTTATAGGGATCCATTGGTTTGACAGTCCCCCCGGTTCTTCGTGGGTTCAAGGGAAACCAACCAAAAAGCACCTGGCTTTTTTGTTGCTCCCCAAAAGGAGCCTATTCCACAATCCCAACAGGGGCGAACACGCCGAATAGGTCTATTGGGTCCCGAACCACCATTTGGGGGCCTCTTGACAAAGTGGGGATTTTTGGGTCGGCGAACAGATCATGTTCCGTGTACCCCAGAGGGCCAAGTTGCGAGGAAAGCCAAAATAAATCGGCTATTTGCCCAAGTTCAAGAATCAAAATAGGCCAAAATTGGTCCTTTTGATTTGACTTCAACTTTTCCAACGCCCTGTTCGGAGAAACCAATGAGGGAAGGGGAAGCACCTGTACACGCGCTTTCTATCCACATTCCGCCAGTTCGATCCAAGTCGTATTTAATGAAATGGATGGAGTACCCCACCGCAAAGGCGAGTGGCCTTTGGGCTGCAGAGATGTTGTATGCGTTGGCCAAGGGTCTTGTATATGTTCCATTGCTCACGTGAATAGACTATCTTGAGACGCTGTCCAGGTTTAGTTGTATACCGAATGGCAGCGTTGGCCATCAACTTTCGCAAATCTGTCATGCCAAAGTTGCTGTACGGTGATTGCGTGCCAAGAGCAGGCTTTTTGCAAGTCGAACATGTGTTGGCCTCCAGTGTTCCAACCGGCCAGACAGCAGAATATGTCGCAAGGGTCATGGGTGAGGCCAACTCTTGGAATGGCCTCAAATCGGTCCCTACCCAGTGGCAGAGTGGCGGTACTAGCCACGAGCCTCAAGGGACACTTCGCCGTTGGATTGCCAGGGCTAAGCCACATTGCACTGGAAAACTGCCTTTTGGGTGTCATCTTCTCAGAAAGAATCAGATCATTTGGCCTTCCCCACTTGGCTGCAGTGCTTTCATCCTTATGCCAGGTGGTGGCTGTTGTCCTTGTTGCAGTGGTGCCGCAATACGGATGACGCATGCTCACCAGGCATCCCCTCACTTTGAACGATCCGGTTTACAGTTTCACTGGCCCCATGCTGGGTATTGAGCAGCAAAGTGCCTTGCGTGATTTGAAGACGCAAAGGGGAGAACGAGAGAGAGAGAGAGAGATAGAGAGCGAGAGTGAGGGCCGGGAGTGAAAGAGCTTGCGGCCAAGGTAGTTGGTGAGCTGCGACGAAGCGAGTTTCACCCTGACGTTATGCAACAAGTGAAAAGCGACCAGAGTAGGAATACCATGGAATACCTGTTTAGTTGAAAAGGAGGCACTGCTTGGCTGATGTTTGTTGCCGAACGCAACAGGGGCGATATATGGGCGATACCTAGACCACCCGGCGGCTTTTGTTTTTGCCGAAATGGTCCGGCGGCAGGAATTCCCGCCGATTTCTTGGAGAATCGCTGCCAGCAAAAAAAACAGCCGCCAAAACAACAAGAAACGCCGCCACCTTTGGAAAAACGCCGCCAGCGTTGGAGAAACGCCGCCAGCCAAAGTGAAACCCTCGTGTGACCCTAGACAAACCTGCGGCTCGGGACTCTTGTTTTACACACGCCATTGTTCATCGAGTTTTGCCGGACTGTTTGCGAAGACGAAGGTGCCTTCTAAGCACAGCTTTCGTCTTCAAGAAGACCCTCTGCAACACACGCCTGCCTGCTGTCCGAACGGATACCCTTCGAGAGACTCTGCTGACTCGACCAACCAGGTCCTCACAGCCGTCGCAAGCGTAAATCACAGGGGATAAGATGGCTGGAGCTGGTGTTCGCAAAGCGCATTTTAACGACCAAGCCAAATGATGTACAGCGTGGAATTTTGGTTTGTACCCAAAGCCTGTCATACCGAGATTGTGCACTTGGTCAGCCAAGCTGGAATAACCTCGCAGCATGACCATGAAACGAAGGTACATTGCTTGAGCGCACCGCCGCCGTAACCAGAGGCCATGATCATAGCACATACCGGAAAGGTCCAGCGCAGTGGCCACTGTTGTGCGCGCAGTCTTCAGAAAACGGACAATGGCTGGCTGCAAGTGCGGATGTTGGCTGATGCCAGTAAAGAACAAAAGCCACTTCAATAGAAGGATTGCGTCTGATGCTTTGCAGTTTGTCCACGCGTACATGGAAGCCTTTTTTGCATTCATAAAAGTCGGCGTGAAGGACCGCAGTGCAGCACAATAACCGTTGGCCAAGCAAAACAGTTTGAAATTGCCATGGGCTCGCTGCAATCGGGCCGGCAAGTTGCAAAGATCGCCAGGGGCATCGAAAAACTCTAGCCGGCAAAGGGCCACAGTAAGGCTCCCCGTTATTTCCCGGGCTAACCCGAGTTTGAAGCAATGCATGAAATCGAATGTGTACAGTTGCTCCGGCTTGCTGTCGTCGTATGGGACTCTTGAAAATGGTGGTGGTTCTTCCCAGGGACGATCTTGAAAAAGTGTAGAGGCCCATGAAGGCTCATCTTCGGCAAGGTCAAACCTGTGGGCAGGGCCCCCTGCAAAACAGTGTTGGCAGCACAATTTGTCATATTTTTTGCCCATGTTGGCATACGATCGGGTAAAGGTGGCGAAAAATTCCCGCTGTTGTTTGAGGTCGCCTTTACAGCCCACCAAAGCCACAAAATACTGTTTCTCCTCAACCTGGATGCCGTTGGAGAATAAACTGTCAAGATCGTTGGCCAAGATGTCCAACACATTCTGAATGATTTCAGGATGCGGCTTGTAAAGCACGGCAGCTGCCCCCATGAGAGGGTGCCTGGTCAGGTAGGAGTGCCCCTTCAGATTTGTGTCAACCTTGAAGGCGGAACTGGCCTCAGGAGTTTCCACAACTGGTTGCTGACAGCTCGGTACTGCATCTTCAGGAAACTGTGTGAGAAACTCTTGGCAATCACACTCGTTCACGCATTGCTCCTTGAGGCCAATCGGGCATTCCCAACTGAGCACCATGAATCCTGCACGCTTGAGTCCGCGACCCTCGTCCCCAAATACACACACTGGCACAGTTCGTTTCAAAGCTTCCTCACTTTGGCGCTGAAACACTTTGTGGGACGCATGATGCCACCGATACATGCTCCAAAAGACACCAAGTTGTGATTCCAGGTCTTGGTCTCCAGCCAGAAGACAAGGGCAATGCTTCAAAATGTAAGCTAGCCAATCAGAGACAGTCACGTAAGGTGTTGTAATGACATCGTTGTGACCAACCTCGTGGTGCGCTTCTCGTATGTTGATTGGCAATGACAGGTTGGCCCTGAGGAACCTGTTGTGCATGTTCCTCTCAGCGTTGGGGTTGTCTCGGTTTGCGGGATCGCGCGCGCCAGCCCCGGCTTGCATGCTCCGCTCAGTGTCAGCAGCAGTAGCCTCAGAACAGCAGAAACACAGATGGGTGTTTTTTTCGGATACATCCTTTGGGGTTGCTTCAAAGAGATACCAAACACATTGTTGGGCGGTCCTTTTTTGACACATACCCAGTTGTCCTTACGAACCGCTGGAAGACAGTATGCAAAACAAGACCCTTAAAACTGCGCACGTGTACTCCCTATTTAGTGAGGACAGCTACGGACAAGTTTTTTTTTGCACAAAGAAGATAGCTGAACAGCTTCCAAACAAAGGGTCTGAAGTGAGGTGAAAGCTGGCAGTTCTTAACCCACCCCCCTGGAGCCTGATACGAATCCTCAATGAGGGCCTTTCCTGGAAAGGGTTCGGCCTAACTGTGATAGTTGTTTTCAGGTGTCAAAAGTCCGACCAACTCCCTTTTCACTCCAAAATTGTTTGGGCGCCCGATTGAACTCCAAAAGCTCTTTCAAGTGGCATCAAAATTCTGGGACCATGAACACGTGACCCGTTCCCCTCGGTTCTCTTTTAGGTGGCATGAAAAGTCAGGGGTCCTGAAACTCCAAAAGTGTTCAGGGTTTTGGTGGAACCAATAGTCTTGGGTCACAGGGAATCAAAAGTCTAGCTGGTGCAGTTGACCCAAAACGGCCCAAAAGTTGCTCGGGCACCCTTTTGGTGATTCTTTTTTGGCGGCATCAAACAAGGGGGGTTGGCAAGGTTCCCGAACCCAACGCGACCAGTTCCCCAAAAAAACCATTCATTGCTTGGGCGCCCGATCTCGCTTTGATACCTCTTTAACAGCCAGGGGTTTAGCAGTTTCCCCAGGACCCCCAAACAGCGTCAGGCGACCCGTCCACGGTTGAGCCCCATCAAGAAAAACCGGCGTCAAAAGTTAACCTGGAGCAATGCCCTCAAGTGAGTACTTATTCCCCATCCTACAGGGATGTAGTTGGACAATGAGTTGCCAACCTGAACTCTCCCATTGTTGTTTGGCAAGTGTGCTGTTTTAATCAAAACCTGCGTTTTGGCCATGGCTCAAACTTGTTTATGTTTGGGGTGCGTAATTGCCAACTTCTCCCAAAGTTGCAAGACTTGAACAACGCTAGCAAGTAAACTTTTGCACTGTTTCAACCCTTCCCCGAAAAGCGCTCCGGGGTGGTGCGCAACAGCCACGGGCCCAGCGGCCCCGTCGCCCATGGTCTCCGCCAGATGCGGGAGTAATGCATCAGGCTCGGCATCGGATCCTGGCCCAACACATTTTTTTTTTGCGCATGAAACGAGCTGACAAGCTCATGTCGGCTTAGCCCCTTTTTTCTCTCTCCCAGGCAACTTTGGAGTTGGCCGTGCTGCCGAGCCACCCCTTATGAGTTGCACAACGGCCCCCGAAAGCACAAGTTGCAAGTCGCAACTTCCCATAAGATGACGGCTAACCAAAAGCCTTGGCCTTTCACGAAGGTATGCCAACGTGTAGAAGGCATCAGGCAAAACAGCAGGCTCGGATCACCGTGGCCCCGCCTGAACAAAGTATCTACTCATAACAGCTAGGTTGTTACTCTGCGATGCTTTCGCTAGCACGAAGCTTACCAGACCGTTGTCCTTCTGAAAGTGTTTGCCACCTGCTCAATCAACCACCAGGCTTGCCAGGCAAACCGCAAGTGATGCCTGCCAGTGTGCGATGTGAAACTCCATCTAATTGCCCCCCTTCTTTTTTGAAGAGGATGGGGTTTTGGCGGCCTTTGCCAGCTTGGAAGACTTGGACTTTGGAGCTGCACCCTTGGCTTTTGGCTTGCGCTTGGCCGCAGGCTTGGGTGAAGCGGACGTCGACAAGGCCATCCTGACTCTAGCAAGCCCTGCAGGACCGGCAGCTAGCAATGAGACACTTCCCTGTCCTGACACGTGGCTCCAACATCATGGCCTCCAACGCCCTAAGTCAAAGTGGCAGTTTGGCTCCAAGTCTCAAACTGTTTCTGCAACAGGCGCAGGCAACCTCAAGGGGTCACCAGGTTGAGGGGTTGCTAAGGTAGTCAGCTACTGAGTAGGGCGCAAGGACCGGCCAGCATCCAGCTTGGCGCGGAGGCCTTTGAATTGCCTTGGTTTGAAGTTGTGGGGCATGAAACATTAAGCTCTCCCCCAGACATGCGCCCAAGAAGCTCTTTGCTGAACCCCTGCACAATGGCGTTTTTGTACTCAGTGTTGATCTCAGCATCGCAGGACAGGATCTTCTCCTTCATCTCCTTCAGGAGGCGCACCATCCTGGGCTGGGACAGGCGGCTAGGTAGAGCGGGGACATGTGTGGGAACGCTCAACCGTTCAATGACAAGATGCGACGACTGGCTCTCGTTCAGCTGGGAAATATCCTTGAATTTTGCCTCCATGACCCCCAACTTGGTGACCCTTTTTTGGAGCGCCCGCGAGGCCTTTGGGCAAAGCTGGATCATCCCCACGCCTTTCTCGATTTCAGGGTATTTTACAGCTTTTAGCATTTCCTGCTTGGCCTTTTCAGCCATGCAGTCATCATCCTCAGAATCATCGTCGGAGTCAACAACGGAGTGGTTTTGATCCTCATCCGAGTCAACCTCCTGGTTCTCACTTTCGGACGCCGAGCCTAGGATGGTTTATCTGTGACAGACTCTTGTTGGAATCGCAGCTATGCAGTTGACAAAACTTCCGAAACGCATTCGAAGAAACTTGCCTTCTTTTGGCTCCTCGATGACTTGGACTTTTCGCCATCGAACATTTGCCAGCGATCCCCCACCTTCTTTCGTGGCCTGGAAGGGTCAGCTTCCTCATTGATGATGTCCTGGAAGATGGATCTGCGAGATTTCCTTGCGGCGTGAGAAGAGCATGACATGAGCCTCCCAGCTCCGCTTTTCATGGAGACGAAGGTTCCACAACACCCAGTTTTGCCAAGCGTCGATTGTTTCCCTTTGACGGAGATCTCTGCCCAATACCGCGTCCCCTCTCCATAGAGAGACTTCCTCACATTCCAAAAGTGGCAATCATTTGCGGGAAACAGTCACATTCCGGCCCTTGAAACATCCAAGCAACCGTTTGTAATGCGGCCTTCCCTGGCACGACTTCTTCACCGCCTTGATCTTGCTCCTTACGTGAGGCTGCCAGCGGTGTCAGTGCAAGGTGCGAGGGATTCTGAAAGGGACTGACTGATTTTGGCCATTGTTTCGGCTAGCTTGAATGATCAAAGGTGTTTTCAAGCTATGTGGCAACAAGACCAGTCACCAACTTGGCCTCTCTTGGAATCGCCTTGCTTGGACAAAAACGTGATTTGGTCCGGTATCAAAGGTCATTTTGGGATGCCCGAAAAAAGCTGTGTTCAAGCACCAAGAAAACAATTCGGGCACCCTCAGAGTCAAAGCACTTGAGGCCTCATTGGGAGAGATGGTTCGGAACGAGTGATTCTGAAAGAACCCACAAAGGAAACAAGAGGTTTGTCAAACCTTTGTCAAATGCTAGTAGGTGAAGGGGGTCCGCAAATCAACTGGCAGTACCTCAGTCAAGCTAGGCTGCTAGCAAGTGTCTCAGACCAGTTCAGGGCCTGCATGTCAGCAACGGAGAGAAACTCATGCTCGGTGTGAAGAGACTGTTCGTTCACTTCCTCATAAGTCGTGGTTAGCTTTCGCAGGAACTTGTCCTGGCCGGGAAGGTTCGCAATGTGCAAAACAAATATTTGTGTTGGGGTAAGCAACTAAAAAAAGCACCTCGACCTAAGCATCGTCAATGGCTGTTACTGTTCATGGATGTTACCTTGCTATTGGTGGAAACCCGAGTGTTTCAACCCAGTCCACATCATAGCCATTCCGTTCGAAAGCATCAAGAATCGCACCGCGATGACGCTTGTCTTGATACTGTTCCACCAGCTCAGCCGGCACAAGATATTTCCCATCCTTCCTCGGTGTAAACATTCTCCTTAGTCTCTTGTCTATAGCAGACTTCGATGGAGGCGGGGGCGGCGCTTCCGACGCCTCTACATCAGAGAGATCAGACTCAGGCTGGCGATCGGGCAAAGGGGATGGCAAAGGGGTGGTGAAATCCAAAGTCTTCGGCTTCAAATCAGACGCGTCCTCTGGAGACGAATCAATCTCCACGGGCTTCTCACTTTGCAGTTCATCAGGGAGTGTTCCTGGAACAGTCTCCTCAGGAAAGACAGAAACACCCTGAATGGAAATGTATCAAAACTGTAACCCGTGAACTTTGGTAGTTTCCTACCCCTGAGCAAGACTTGTTTGGTTTCCACTAGAGTGTGATTCACAGTCACTCTGTCCTTCTCATACACCTCAGGGTTCATCTCTGACAACTGGCCAGAGCGCCCCTGATCTGATGGACTTGGGTTGGTCTGGTTGCCAGAGTGCCCCTGATCTGATGGACTTGGGTTGGTCTGGTTGCCAGATCCCGCAGGCGTTGCCTTGAAGTGATCAAAGGGCTCCTTTGCGTGCTGATTGGCTGAGTTGTGATCAAGTTGGGTCTGCATCTCTTGGCGGCTTGGGTTTGGAAGCTGGCTGGGCTCGCTCTTGTTTTGGGGAGTGGCAACCTCTGCAACTCTCTGGCGCTCTGTTGGCGCAGCGCCCGGTGCATTTGTTGCTGGGAGTGATGGCTCTTGGCTCATCCCACATTTGCGGCGCTTGGCTATCTCTGCCTTGCGTTCCTCAGTGGGATGAGACAGGGAACCCGGGAAATGGGTTGTTACGCAACCCGCAAAACAAGACGTGTGGAGGCCGAGCTACTAGAAGACGTTTCTTTTCCACCACCAAGGCTTGAAACTCCGCATCGGCTTCCAAGGACAAAGTTGCACCCCGGAGCAAATTGGCACCATGGATGAGAGTCTCACTGGACACGGTGGCCCCCAGCGGCGTGGGCGACTGCATGCCCGGCCCGGAAGCAACAAACGAGTTGCAGCACAGTTTGCTAGCCAAAATGCGACAAGCAACGGCCGCACTGTGAAATCAAGGTATGAATGTCCGTTTCAACACGTGGTTGGGTTCCCGAAAAAAACCGTCCGCCGAATTCCGCCGATTTCCCGCCGAATTCCGCCGATTTCCCGCCGAATTCCGCCGAAACGAAAAAGTGTTTTTTCCACCCAGACTCCACATTTCGAACTCAAACGCGAATTTGTGTTAATTGTGCACAAGCAAGTAGCCACGGCCACTTGTCGCTAGACCAAAGAAGCATGTTTCCATTGGTAGCTATCTAGCACTTCTCGAGCGCCAACGGGAAGCTTCAAGAGTTTGGATGCGCGGACATAAGCAAAGCAAGGGAAAAGAAGCGCATCATCCCATTGGTCACCATCAGGCATGTCCATGAGCAGCTGCGGCAGTGGCATGCTCAGGTCAACCTTAGGCGTTGCGGAGTTTGGTTCCTTCAATTCAAGGCCAACCTGGGAAGCCCTTCACACGCTTTGCGTCAAGGCGCTGCTTGCACTTTGGGTTGCTGTTCCATGAGGAGCTCCCGGATTTCAAGAATTTTGGCAGCAAATTTGGGTGGATAAATCCTCAGTTTGGGAGAACAGCATTCCATACACTTGTGCTCAGCAGCATTCAGCTCCTAATTGCTATCAAGGTGCTGACTCTGTTTGAGAAACCGGCTGCCCTGGTACCGGGCTTTCCCTTTCCCATCGATGTATCGAACAGCCGTCGCCACCTCGCACTTGTCCCTGGAACGCTTGAGGGGCCCCTTGTCAAACTTTGAAATGGCGCTTGATGGTGCCCACACTTTTGTTCTCTTGAAGTTCGTGTGCTTGAACTTCTTCATCCAGAAGCATTGGCGGTACATCTTAGATGCACGAAACTTCTTCTTTTCTTTTGGAACCAGAAAGCTTGTAGAGACAAACGCGGAATCAACAACTGAATAATTGTCAAGCTGTTTCGGACCACCTTTGTTTACAACGCCCCTCAGGAATTCCTAGCTCCCCGGAATGTGTTGGAGGTTTTTGAAGGGTCCCCCAAAGGTCAAGCGCCTCGTTTTTTTTGCAGAGCCTTCCGCAATGGCACCCCCGCGAAGGTGCCAGATTCAGCACCCCCAGCATCACCAGCAACACCTCCTTTGCGGAGCTTCCCCAACCTCCTTTGAGGAGGCTTTGCAAATGGGAACTAATTTAGTTCCCACTTCAGGCGCCGCAAAGCAGACAAACACACCAGCAACACCCCCAGCATCACCAGCAACACCCCCAGCATCACCAGCAATACCCCACAAAACAGCCAAAACAACCCCAGCATCACCAGCAACCCGTCCCTTCCAAACCTTCCCCAACCTGTTTTGAGGAGGCTTCCCAAATGGGAACTAAATTAGTTCCCACTTGAGGCGCCGCAAAGCAGACAAACACACCAGCAACACCCCCAGCAATGCCCCACAAAGCAGCAAAAACACCCACAGCATCATCAGCGCACCCAAATGGCACCCCTGCGAAGGTGCCAGACTCAGGGAGCATCACCAGCTACACCTCCTTTGCGGAGCTTCCCCAACCCACAAAACAGCCAAAGCACTCCCAGCATCACCAACAACACCCACGCAGCATCACCAGCCGTCCCATTTGGCACCCTCGCCGAAGGTGCTGCAGTGCTGCAGCCAAAGAAAAGCGGGAGTTGGCACGACACCACAAACTGCACCGCCGCAAAAAAACAAAAAAGCGGATTAGAAAAAGGGAAGTCCAAAACGCGAGGGGCTGAAAGAACAGCGTTGTGTGGTCCCTTAAGTGAAAATGGAAAGTGAACAGGTAGGCATGTTCTTAAGCGCTCAAGTTCAGGGATAGAAAACAAACGACGCTAGCGGTCTGAACAAATGATGCCAGCCAGCGGAGAATGTGGCGAGTGTTGAACAAGCCGCTGTTTCAGCCAACACTCCGGTCATAGCCCAAGAGCCGAACTCTCAACCACGTAGTTGGCTAGCTTAGAATCTTTAAGTAACAAGGAGGTGTCCCCAACCACTCAGCACTTGCATCGAAAACAGGATTCCTATCAACTGACCAACAAATGTCAAGCGACCAGTTTAGAAAGACACTCAAAAAGTGGCTTCAATGGAGCTTTGAGTTGTTTTAAGGCCCCTCCCACGTAGCCTTTGCAAAAGCAGCTGAGCGTCTGGAAGTCCAGCCTTCCGAAGCAAGCGACAAATTTCCTGCCACCTGTTGTGAAGACCGATGACACTACTCCCGGGATTTTCCAGGATTGGCACCCCTCCACATGCTACTGCAAGTAGTGTCACCAAGGAGTACCTACAAGGCCGCCCGACAAAGTGAGAACACAACACGCTTCACAAGGGCTAAATATAAAAGAACTGCAAAAGGGTTACAAGTTCAATCGCTCTCCTTGACACCATCAAATTTGACGATTGGACTGAGCCATGGCAAGGATGTCCCATCGGTAAGAACTCACACCGCTGCGATGTCCCAGCATTTATGCTAATCCACGTCGAACAGCAAACCCCTGCCAAAAGTATGAAGTTGTGGTACTCGCAGTGCAACAGCGTAGCGAGGACGAGCCTTAGCCCAGTACGTAAGTGTGGGAACAGCCCGGCGGTCCCAAAACTAGTGCGCACCAGGAAGCACGAAACCTGCCGACAAGTTGAAATCCATGGCGGACTTGCCGCGTTGTTTGGCGGATTTGTCCATCAAGATGTCGTGAACCGCGCACTTTAGCCCCAGGGACCGAGCCAAGCGCCCTAGCCGAGCAGCTCCTGCAAACAGCTCTACTATCTGAAAAGATTGGTCCTCCTTCCAAATCTGCAAGAAGGAGACGGCCCACACCAACATCACGAACGCCTACAGAGGTCAGAAAAAACGGAAATCGCTAACCTTCCAGCGTGATGCTGCTGATGCAAAATGCAGTGATGCTGCCTTGGGGGCGCCAAGCATCACGAGCCGGCGAATTACTATCTCCACAGCAACAGGCGACATGGGGCAGCCGCGCAATACTCAGGAACTGATAGCCAAAACTGCTTGAGGAGATGGACAACGTGTTCAATCGTAAGGCAGCATTTTGCTTTGAACACGGGCAAACAAAACAGGCCAGCTTGGCCGCAATCAGGATCTGGGTCGCAGCGCCTGTAGCGGGCGCAGTAGAGGTTGACCGGCATGAAGCCTTGGCCAATAGAAATGGGAAGGGGTACTGAAACACAAACATTTGTCTTTGAGCTTCGGCGCCTCAACCCAAAGCAGCTCGCTTTTGCGTTTTGCGTCTTTGCCTTTTTGCGCCACATGTCTTTGCTCCGCGTAAATTTGTAAAAAGCTGCTGCAGCGCAGAGATTGCACATGACAACCATGGAAGCCCTACCCCTCGCACTGCGAACCTAAGCGCTGCAAGGTCGAAAAGCTGCTATCATGGCTTGCTTGCGCGCGATCACTTCTAGCTCAAGTGAATCTCAGGTAGATGAGGGAGCGGATGCACCTTAGCTCAAACGCCGAGGTTTTTCCATAACCAACAGAAAAAATATCTCTGTCAAGAAACCTACCACCCTCTTGTCGGAATCAGCGAAAATAGTAGCCTGCGCCAACCCCATAGCGATAAACTCTTTCTCGTCCTCAACGCACGTGTCTTTCCAGGCTTGCCTGCAATGATCCCAAAATGGCTCCTGCGCGCAATTTCCACAAGCTGATACCCCAAACGCAAAACCAAACGGGGACCACAAAGAACGACACCCCAATTGCCAATTGTTGTTTTCTGGCTTTTAGTTTCTATGTGGGCAAAGAAGTTCCTCAAACACACCGTTCAGCCTCGAGCTTGCAGTCCTCCAAGCTGGAGGCGTGAGTGACCTTGGGTTTGACAATGGTCTCGAAAGCGGAACGTATGGCCTCGAAGCGGGCACGGGCAAGGCGGTTCGCTGGGGGGCGCCGCCGGGCGAACGTTTTGTTGTTCTTGTACAAGCTTTCCACGGATTCTGAGTCGCTGCCTTTGGTCTTGGGAGCCTTTCGCCGGCCTGCCTTCGCTTTGGCAGCCGGTCGCTTGAGCACATTGCGCTTTCCCTGGCTGTTGTTGTCCTCGCTTTCCTTCTCGGATGTGATCTGCGCCTGCGCGTTTGCCTCCGGATTGTTTTTCCCTCCCTCTTTCACCTCTCCCTTTCGCTGCTTCGTGTTCTCTTGCTTCTTCGCCCGCTTTCCTTTTGGCTCTTCTACCTCTTCCTTCTGCTCCTGCTTCTTGCCCCGCTTTCCCTTTGCAGGTTTCTCCTCAGGGGCGCTTTCTGCTTTTGCCTTTGCCTTTGCTTTTGCCTTGGCAGCCCCTTTCTCTCTAGGGCGTCCCTTTGCCGAAGCCTTGCCCGCCGGTTTTTTCCCTGGTTTGTCGTCTGTGTCTTGTTTGTCGTCTTTCTCTTGTTTGTCGTCTTTCTCCTCTTCGTCCTTTGAGTTCAGCGTGGACTGCAACGCCTGCTGATCCCGCTTGGAGACCTCCGCCTGTCAACAGTTGGGGCGAACTGAAGTGGGGATGGTCGATCGAGCTACACCGTTAACCCCTAGGCCTTGGAGTTGAAGATGTCCAGGAGCTCGCTACTGTCCTGCGCGCCTTGTGAAGCTGCTGGGCCACCTTGCGGCGTCAGGGGGAGTGTGCTCTGCGTTGCTTTCTCAGCTGGGGTGTTGTCGGTTTGTGCGTTTGACCCGAGCGCTGTGTCTTCTTCCTTGCCGTTGGCAGCCGGCGGTCGTGTTGCATCAACGCCTTCAGGGGGCCCGAGCGCGGTGTCTCGGTCCTTGCCGTTGGCAGACGGTGGATGGCTTGTTGCGTCGTCTTGGTCCTTGCCGTTGGCAGACGGTAACTGGCTTGTTGCGTTGTCTTGGTCCTTGCCGTTGGCAGCCTGTGGCTGGCTTGTTGCATCTATGCCGCCAAGGGGCCCGAGCGCTGTGTCGTGGCTCTTGCTTGTTGCATCAATGCCATCAGGGGTGCCGTGAAGGCTTTGGTTCTGACGGCAAAGCTTTGGCTTGGCTTGGTCCAAGAGTAAAGGCTTCTGTGTCTGGCTAGGAGCCGGCATGTTGCTGGAAGCGTTCTGAACCGCCTCACTTCCTTGTATTTGCACCGTGGCGCGCGCAACGGACACGGGGGAACCAAGCGGAAGGGTCTCAGCCAGGGACGGGTCACCCGCCTTCGGGCCCAAGCAATCGACATGAGCAGGACCTCATTTCACGTGAAACTGGCAAACGGGCAGAAGTCTACCTTGTAGGGAACTCTGGGCCCCAAGCTCTCCAAAACCTTGTTGGTCTGAAGTGCCAGCGCCTTCTCAGCCAGCTTTTGCCTCAGCGAGAGTTTGGTTTCCCCGGAGAAAAAGACCTCAACCCCTTCATTGCTATTGGCTAAAACTGGTTTACTAGCTTGCTATCAAAGGGCTCAAGCAAGGCAAGTTGAGAATCCAGTTCCATTTCCTCATCTTCACCCGTGGTTGGTTCGACGTGTGGCGTAGGGGCCAGGACCTCTTCATCAGAATCCACGGCTAGGTATGGGTCACGCTCTAGCCCTGCTTCAGGCTCTGGTGGTGTGGGAGGCAGTTCATCCTCAGCAGCCTGATCCAGCTCAGCCTCCTGCCCCTCGTCCAAATCACGGGACCGTGCAATTGGCGCCCAGTGTTGGGAGATGGCAGCGTAGATGCGCATGAGTTGGGGGTCCTTGGGATGGCTGTGTTTCAACCAATCGCCCAAGGGTAAAACATGTAGTTTGATTTGCAAATTAAAAAATAGGGATTGCTGACTAAGAAGCGCGGCGAGCACCCCCATCGTGCCTTCTGATTGCCAAAGATAGCAGGCCCTTCAAGGCGTGCGCTTCAACATGTACGGCGGCTGTGTCACGAGAAAGGTGGAGCTTCTTCCGTAGGAGGGCAATCTGCAGGGCAAAGCTAGCTTGCGAGTCTGGGGGGTGAGGGTTGGAGTGTAAAAGAGTTGCACTCGCAAGCCCGCCTGGACCTTTAGCTCATCAACTGGGGCTGTTTTAGCCTTCCTGTTTTGCGGCCCCCACAAGTTCACAAGCTCGATGAGGACATCGGCATTCAAGCTCATCATGTTGAAGGTAATGTTTGTTGCCTTTGCTTTGCCCCAACAAACCAAGCTGCCGGACCCGAGAATTTGGTCCCTGACTCGGCTGTTGTTGTTCCAACGCTTCTTGAGCCCGTCCAATGTGGCCGCAGGAGCCACAACCGTCTCACCCTTGGATTTTTCCTCAGCCATCGCTGCCCAGAAATTCCTGAAGCCAAAACCTTCGGTCAATAGGCAACTTCAATTGAGTTTGGGTCTCCTTCATCGAGTTTTTCCACGATTTGTTTAAACAGGAGTTCGCAGCAGTTTTGAAGGTTGGCTCGCATTTAATGGCTAGCTCTTGCTCGCCACTTTAGGCCAGCCTGCATCAATGAACTAGTAAAAGCACACCTGTCCAGCTCCCAAGATCCGGACCCAGCAGTCACCATGCCCTCCAAAAATGCCTGCCAGCGGGCATTTGGTAAGGTGTCGAGAGACGATGAAAAGCCCGCCTTCACACTGCGAAGGCAGGACCAGCTTTGGCCTCAGCCCGAAAAAAAACGGCTATTGAAAGAAGCAACTGTGAAGACCAGGCCTTGTTCCCCACAAAGGCCCAACAGGTAGCCAGCATCCTGGGAAGGAATTTGAAGTTGCTTTCACGCAGACAGCACTGAAGTCAGTCCTGAGCTTTCACCAATTGAAGGCAACCATCACGAAGCCTCCAGCCAATCGAGCAAATCAGGTGGTAAAGGGATTTGCTGGTGGCCCGCCTTGGACCTTTTCCGCGGATGAAATGCCATTCGTTGCCTGCGCGAGGCTTGGATGGACGAGCCGATGATGTTTCACCCCTGACAATGCTGAGACAAAGGCAAAAGTCCGGCCTTCCGGTGGCAAAATCCACTCGTCGGTTCCAGAGCCAAAGCGGGATGTAGCAAAGCCATGCGAAACTCGAAAACAGGCCAAGGAGTGTTTATGACAAAAACGCCGCAGCAAGAGCGAAAACGCCGCAGCAATGGCAAAAACGCCGCCACCCCTAGAAAACGCCGACACAAAACCCCAGCCCCAAAAAGGCGCCTTTTTCGAAAAAGGCAGAAACTTCTGCCGATTTGGAGGGTATAGGTATATGTTTCTTTCCTAGCTAAAAGGGAGGGAGCGAGAGGGAGAGAAGTATTGGCTACGGTTAGGTTTTGGCTGGTCGACTAGGCCATGGGCCATTCAAGCATTTCAATGAGTCGGGAGACGGGCACTGTGCCGCCTGCATGGAAAGACAAGCGAATTATTCGGTCGAAGTGCTTGCACTCGAGAAGGATTGGGGGGTTATCCAGGCTGATCGGGGTGGGTCGGTTGGTTTGGCATGCAGATGAGACCGATACAAAGAGCAGGTTTTCCCAGATCCTGAGGCTTGCCAGCCTTGCTTGCTTCCCCCAGTGAGTCGCCACGTTGGACTGTTGCTCGTGTGTGTTTTTTGAGGCTCAGCGCCTCAGTGCCCCGTCTTTTTGGGGGTTGGTGACCAGTTGGAGCCTGAAAACTCACCCATGGGTAGAGTCATCTCCCTTTTCTCTTTGTAGCGTCCCCAGCATCCAATTTTCAGTGCTACACTGCGTTAGCGAAGGCAAGCACAAGGAAGAGTTTGCCTCCAGATCTGTTTGACCACTCAGCTCCATGTTCCGGCCTCGGTAAGGCTGGATCGTACAAGCCAGTGAGGGATACCTGAAGCAGCGCCTCAAGGATCGAATGTCGGGGGAATTGGGGATGGAATCCCAGCTCCTGCGATGCCAACAGGAACTTCCCCTAAAGTCAGAAAGTGTCCATAGAAAACGGGAATCCAAGTTTGAGTATCGCAGAACATGTGGTACTTTCCATGGGGAAGGGGCCGGGTATGGGATGCGAAGGTAGCTGCTGGCGATTGAATGACTCTCTACGGTGGATGGTTGCGAAATCCGCTTCGCACCACCTAAAAAAACCCGGAATGATTCGATTCCCCTGTAAATACCAACGGCAATGGCTTTTCTTTGTTTCAAGTGTGTGCAGGATGTTGTCCACCCACAGCATTGCAAGC
>CAUJNA010002902.1:384109-409109 GCA_963377175.1 Effrenium voratum | reverse complement strand
AGGGGAGCAGAAAGCAACCGAGTTCGGCCGTGTGGAAAGCCAGCGGTTGCCAGTCGCCTTGCAAGGAGCGGGTGGAAGGTGACTTGAACCAGGCCTTGGAGACCTATGCGGAGGCTAAGGTCATCCTGGAGGCCGGCGCTCCGCAATAAAAGTTGGCTCAGTTAAAGCCGACCTTGTTATATGTATTGTGACGCATGCCATCGCATACCCAAACATTTGCTTGGAAGCCGACCTTTCAACCTTTGGGTTCAAACCAATTTTACCCCCTAAATATGTCCAAACGGTCCCTCACGAAAATTTTGGCCCGTCTTCTTAGTGGACAGTTTCCTTTCAAACACTAGAAAAAAAGGGGGTACGCTCAAAATTTAGGCGACGCGTCCAAATAGGTTTCCCTTTGACTCCCTTTTAAAGCCATTCCACCCCCCCCCAAAAAAAAAGAGAGCATCCTCAAAAAGAAGCCAGACAACTGACCCATCTTCCCCCCCCCCTCCCCTAGAAAAAAAAGTATCCTCAAAAACACACAACAACGGACCCATTTGATCTCTCAAGCCACGAGCTGTTCCTCGGTTCCTCGGTTTGGGACCAGCTCTTTGCCCCCAGGCCACCGGCACCTTGCGTACCGACGAGGGCGCCCAGCTGCTGGGGAGCGTTTGGGCGCCCAGGGCCTTCATGAATTACCCACTTTTCACCACAAATGGGCATGGGTCAAAATCAAACCACCCAGGCGACCGCAGGCGGTAGTCCTTGCTTCCATTTACCAGGCTTCCATTTTGGGCACCTATTTTTGACAACCCAATAGGACAACAAGAGGCACCAAACACCACAACAAGCACAACAACACCACGAAAACACATACTGCAGATGGTTGAAATCGAAATCCGTTCGCACCACTTTGAACCGTGGTTGAAGCCGTAACGGATTGTATTTACAGGGGAATCGAATCGTTCCGTGGTGCAAACGGATTTCATCCATCCACGGTTGTTAGAAATGGATGGGTTCCACTGGTTTTGATCGGTTTTGTTGCATGTGGGCCATTTGTTTGTTCAAAACCTCTGAGTAGGGCATCAGCTCTGCAATTCGATTCAACACAACCACAACGGTGGCTTTCAATGGCCACTGCCAAAAACGGGACACCATCCTTGGAGGTGGTTCGACGCGCTGAATGGAGGTCCGGATGAAACTTGGTGAGCCGGGAAAATGTGTGTGTGTGTACGTGTCTCCACACTCGGCAGGCCCCGTTTGTTGTCCTTCAAGGCTGGGATCCAAGGCCCAGAATCCAAGCAATCTGCGTTCCTCGTGAGAGACCATCCAAAAGGGAGGTGAGCTCTAAGGGCCTGAAAGCACAAATCGAACCTTCCGGCGCCCCGACTTACCCCCTAACAAAGCAAACCAGCATGTTTTCCGAAGCCTCTTTGAAGAAGTAACTTGGGTATGTGTGGGCATAGGTGAATGCTCATCTTTTAGTGTAACGCTCATGCCCTGGACCCAAGCCAGCCCCCAGTTGATGTCTTGCAGAGTGCAACCGTTCGTTTGGTTCTTCCATTTTGCGGCGCGGCCTCTTCCTCGTGGCTTTTAATGACTACACCAGGCTGACAAACTTGTTTGTTTCACAGGGGCCATCGGCTTAGGATGTGCCAACGTGGTACGATCCAACCAACCCCAACATTTTGATCACGCCGGAAAATCAGGCTCCTTATTTTTTTTTCAAAAGGCAGAGTGGGGTTGATGGCACGTGCCGAACAAAGTTTCCGCACTCCGCTGCAAGTTCGGCCCCAGGAAGGCAACGCCTACCGCGTGCGGAAGGGCGAAGAAGACATGGAGAAAGCCATTGAGCTCTACAAAGAGGCTCGCACCTGGGCTGTTCAAAGGTAACCTGATCATATCAGGGGGAGAGTAAATTCAGGAGCGAGCCTGATTGGAAGCTGGTCGCAAGTGACTTCCAAAGCCCCAAATAAGGAAACTTCCAGGTCTTGATTTTGAGGGCGCTTGCGTGGACTCACAAATTGACCCACGGGAATGCAAGAGCTTTGCATCGGAACCGTAGGTAGGTTTCATAGTCGCGGGCGCGTATTGCCAGGCCAAAGCAATACGAGAGGAGCCGAGCCGGAGCGTGTGGTGGATTGTGCAATTGCAGGATGAGCACCGAAGTGGATTTCTTTGCTATGGATGGTTCAGTTTTGATGTGATCTTCATGGGCTCGTTGCAGGGGGATCAGTTCGGTGCGCCGGCGGGCTTGCTTGTGATTGGGCTAGGACTGGGACGCCCAGGATTTGCATGGACCTTTGTGCCTAGGCAAGCGCAGTCCAGCTGCACCCTGCAGGGGTGTCAGATTCATGATCCATTTGCCAGCAGGTTTCCAGTGCTGCAGGAAACATTTCCATCTTGCTTTTCCGTAGGAGAGGGGCACCCTGGACACGCCGGACGGTGCACGGCTTTTGACTGGCTTGGCCAATGCGAAGCGCGACAGGCGCCATCAGCAAATCTGGGCCGTACCCTTCCACCAAGAGATGTGGAAGTGCGCAAACATTGGTGGAAAACTAGTTATCTATTTGGAACAGGGCCCTACGCACTTCTATTGGTCCATGTTCGCTGGTGGGAGGGTAGGGGGTTCTTCCCATTCATACACAAGAGCGAGTGGTCTCCACAAAAAACTAAGTCAAATCATGTTTCACCTAAGACGAAATGAACCGCGGATTCGGCGAGGAAGGAGCGTGGCGTTCGCAGGGTGAACTGGCTTTCCTCAAACAATTAGGACCCGAGCGTTTCATGCCTCCTGGTGTAAGAGGGAGGCCCGCTATGATTGCTGTTGGGTTGTTTCCATCCACACTGAACATGCTCATGCAACACATACAGGGGGCTTCAGGGTATGAAACGTCCGCTGCGATCCTTCGTGCCACCTAAGAAACCATGGAATCATGGCTCCCCTTTAAAAACGAGCAACCAATGCTTTCAACCAGGGTTTCAAAGTGGCGCGATACGGATTTCGTCCATCCACGGTGTCTTACCAGCTAACACCCGTACGCGCTGTCCAATCATGGAAGTGGGGGTTGATCAATAGTCTGGCCCCAAAATGACCATGGGTAACTGTTCCCATTAGTGGGACATGTCATTTTTTGGTGGTTTTGCCCAATGGTCATCCCATGGAAAGGACAAGCCCCCAAACTCAGAGACTCACAGGAGGCCTTTTCAAGAGGACTGCGTCCGTCTTCCCACAATCATTTTGTCTATGGGGAAGAACCTCGGCCTTCACTGCCAGGCAGGACCCTGAAGGTGCCGTTGAGACCTACAAGCAGGAAGGGAGGGCACCGGACCAGCCGCATGCACCCTTTCGCAAGTAGCTGCCTGGGAGTAAACGATCTCACTGTGTTTTCCGAACAGTGAAGTATGAAGCAGAATGCGTGCAGACCCTGCTTGCAAGGCGGGCCGCAAGCAACTTCCATTCACAACAGCATCGGAGTTTGAGACGGCAAATTAGCCAATTGTGCTGCGGTGGTGCAGTCGACTGACTGACTACAGGTTTGCAGGTAAAGCTCAATCCAGACCGACTTGGCGGATGGTAGGGCCTGCCCACTTGCCTTTGGGTCACAGCAGTTTTGGGCGGCTAACTATGCTCAGACATGAGCATGGACATGTCGGAATGGCCACCTTCCCGCACTCTTGGTTTGGCAATGCAAGTTTGGTCATGGTTGGCTTGAAAGGGAATCTGTTCACCGGACTTTTTGTTGGTCTTTGACCATTTTCTCCGTCAAGCTGGCAGACTGCCAGACTGCCAGGCGCGGCGTGCGCTGGAGCTGACTGGCACCCTTTGCACCCAAGACGGGGCTCAGGCGCGGTATGTGCTAATGGGAGGGGAGGGGAGGGGAGGGGGGGGGGGGTGAAACACACAACCAACATGGAAGGTGATTCAAGTTGGTTGGATTTGTTTGGCCTAGTTTCTTTCCAAAGCTTATGGCAGTTGAAATTCGAGTCAGTCTTTGTCATGACCCATTCAGTGCCGGACAGTTTCTGAACAGAAGTTGATGCAGTACGTGTAGCGCTTTGTCAGGGCATGAGCCAGGCACTTCCAAAGCAGTTCCCTTGAAGATTTGTTGAAAGTGGGCGTGGCCGCTGAGCCATCTCCTGTTTTGTATGTACTCTTTTCCTTTTTCAGACTTCCGCACCTGGACCATTCAATCTTGCAGATGAGGGCTAAACTGCTCCAAAGGTGATACCCTAGCCGTCTAAACTGGGACACTCCCCATGAATTAGCCAGGGGTTCAATCATCATGGGTTCTCAGCCTCGTCCCGTCCGAGGTGTTGCAACACCTTGGAGAGACCTTGCAGAATTTGGGCCGGAACGCTGAAGCGCTGCAGGCGCTTCACCGGGGGGGGGGGGGATGGTAATCACTGTTTAGCGTTTGATGTTTTAGGATGTTTTGGGGTAGTTGGCCACCGTCGGCAAAAAGGTGGTCGTGCACGTTTTCAAAGGAGTCATGTGTTTCACCATGGTTTACTTGAGTGAGCTTCTGTCAGTGGCAAGGTAGGCGAAGAGGGGGAATCGGGGAGTGAAAGAGGAAATTAAAAACCTGCCAGGCAGGCAGGCCAGCAGAAGAAGAGAGTGTCCGCCAGCGCGCTGAGCATTCAGAAGAACAAACATAGCGGCACTTCCTCAAGGGGGCCCAATGAACAAATTTCGCGCAACCAGCATGTATTCCAGCAGTACTAATTTAGTAGTGCCGAGTCCCCCCCCCCAAAGAGAGAAAACAACAAGACATTAAAGATGGCCCCCAAATGGTCATATTGAACAAGATCACTGCCTCTTGTGGGCAACGCCCTTTGAGTGACTGTTTGGGTTTGGCTTTTGATAAAGAGGTCATCTTAACTTTGACGGTTTTGGGGACCGCATGCAACATGTCCATTTCTGGATCTAAGAGCGTTATCCTATGAGCTGGGAAGGACTTACATAAACCTCCCGTTAAAGTAAAAGGCCAAGGCTTCGATATTTGTTTTGTTTCCCTTCCGCGTTGTCTGTGTTTTTTCTTGTTGGGGGGGGGGGACTTTCTATTCTTGAGGCCCCGCAACAGTCGCATAATTGGGAAAGCACTTTATATAATAGACATCCCATTTACAAAAGAATGCCCGACATGGTCCTCTTGTGCAGGTGTTTGAGCAGACCAAGCTCATCCGAGAACAGACAGGCACAGGAGACAGCAGAAGTTCCCTGAAACGTGTCTTGTGCGACTGACACCTTCCCTGGGGATGAGATTTTGCTGGGGGCGTATTTTGGTACAGCAGCGCATCTGCATGTGCCTGATGCTTGCTTGTGCTGTGAGTGGTGACTGACCCACGCTAAACCTTCATCTCTTGTATTACAGGAATTGGTCGCAGGTGTTGTTGGAATTCTCTGGTTATTTTGCTGTGTGCTGTACGTCCCCATCTCCGATGTCAGCGGAACGCAACTAGCTCCACTGTCGCCAGTGAGTGATGGTGACCGCCGAATCCGCCAGCGGCCATCATGCACCATCACGCAAGTCTTAACGCCCACCATTTCTTGTCCAAGCACCACAATAAAGCAGCCGCATCAAGCACCCCGTCAACCTACCAAAGGACACCACATCACAAACACTCCAGCACACCAGGACACCAGGGCACGTAGACAGACTGATGGGAAAATATTGCATTTTTGCTTTCTGTGGTGCCGAGAAAGCCTCCTAAGTGATGAAGTACGGGGACTGGAATCCAACTTTAGCACTTTGGTGTTCCGCAATCATTCACCAGACGAAACGCGTACGAAGCGACTGCGAATGGACGGTTTCGTGCAGGCACCTTGGACAGTGCGACAGGAGCGCGGGGTGTCTCCGGGATGTGGGGACCGGGATCTCCCACGTCGGCTTTCCTTTTTGTCCGAGAGAAAATGGCTTCCACAGAACAAGCAATGCGCACCATGTCGCATTTCCACATTGCGGTTGCGGGGCTTTGGGGGACTGTGAGTCTGTGTTGCCAAGTTCGCCATTGGATTCCAAGTTCGTTGGGATCCCCTTTCCGCTGGGTGGGCAACCACCTATTCGTTACTTATTTGCCCGACTTGGAGAGCCCCTTTTCTATCAGGGACACGGGCAAATCTGTTCACGAATTGCGAGAAGAATCGGTGGTTGCCAATGCGTGCAGAAGATCGCGCGAGCAACCTCTGTCAGGTGGCCTTGGCGTGGGTTTTTGAAGACCAACCGCGAATTCTTACGTGTGCCAGATGGCGGTGCCCCACCGCGGATTGCGGGGTAGGGTCTGGCATCCCCTGCCATTTTGCCAACCCCGTTTACTGCAGTTTTGCCGATCACTTCTTTTACGCTGTCCTGTGTGCTCAAAAAAATCGGCCCCTTACGGCTTGCGCCACGGAGAGCAAACACTCTGGATCCAGGCCATGGAGTCTGAGGGGGTGGGGTGGGGCATCAGTATCAACTCCATCAATTTGTAGGGGGTGTCTATTTACTTCCCTGTACATGCTTGAGGTTAGGATAGCGCACATTGCTGCATGTGATCTGTGTGGGTGTTAGATGATTCCCTTTAACAGCTAGATGCATAATGTTTACATCTTCAAGTCATCACCAGGACACATTTCATGCCCTACCGAAATTTGCAAGGAATGCAACTTACAACAACATCCAGCCACATGCGCAATCGGATGCAGCGACCAGTGACAGGTTGAGCCTTGCATTGAATGCATCCTTGCTATTAAGTAAGAATCTGGCTTGCGTTACATATTCTATGGCATTCAATACTGTATTTTGCTATTTGTTGTTCAACATTGACTAGCAAATTGGAGCCCTCGGGTGGAATCGAACCACCGTCTTCACCGCTCATCAGCAGCCACTGGGGCTGACGACGATACAGAAGCAATACCTTGGGAGGCCACTGGCACAAGGGCAAAGATTGCTTATGATTTTGTAGAAATTCGTGTGCTCACTAGGGTTGAGTTGACATGTTTGGGTTTGGTTTGGTAGGGCATCATAAGGTTTGTCGTGGCGATGACTTGAAGATTTGAACATCATGCCTGTAGCGAGTATAAGGCATCACCTACACAGATCACACGCAGCAACATGTGCTATCCTGGTCTCAAGCATGCGGAAACTTAACTATCAGTATACAAAACACAATTATCAGAGTCCACCCTACAAACCCGTTCGCGCAGCCACTTGCGCAGTGGCTCCTTACAAAAGATACGGTTGCGTGGCTGTTGGCCCAGGGTTTCTCGGCGCACGAGCCAAGCCATGAGCCAAGCCAAGTTGCTGCCCTCTTGGTGTGGGAGTGGAAGCAATTGTCCAAGCCACTAAAACGGGTAAACGCCGCTTCTGCGTGAGCAACAACAATGAGCGTTTCGGAGTGGTTTTGCCGCAAAGGAATTGCAAATGAATACATACACCATCCCAACCTCAGCGCGAAGTGCCAGGACGGTCGTTGATCATGATGCTCAAGAAGGCCACCAAATCCCAGGCGGCCAAATCGGAGCGGCGTTCAGATTTGTTTAAAAGAGTTTGTGGGGAACTGAGTTAGCCGCACGTTCTTCTGGAGGAATCTAGGCTTTGAATTGTGACCTTAGCAGGAAGGAGGTTTGGGGGACCGGACGCCACATAAGGAAATAGGTTCAAACAGACTGCAAGTGGTGCTTTCCCTCCGTGACACAGCGGCCACATGAAAGCAAGAGATGTCGGGGACTGCCCCACAGCCGACTACAGGAACATGTTCAGTTTCGATCGCTTTGTCGCGGAAGAAGACCAAGACAAGGCAAACAAAAGGTACCAGCTGCATTGCCCCGAATGATGAGCACGAATCTGAAAGGGGACGCCTCCCTCCTGTCCACAAACATGCCCCCCCCCCCCCCTGGGTCCTGGAAGGCCATTTCTCCTTCAACATGGACCCTCTATGGGTTCCATGGCAACGTGGCCAGGAGGGCACGCTCGATTGTGGAGTTCGGGGATTGCCTCATATCCAAACGCCAGGCGGTGATCCGCAATGCCGGACTGCGGAAGGCGGGCCCCACAACCAGGCAACGTGCAAGCCAGAAGGCGCCTTTCAAAAAAACAGAAAACATACGGGTGGGTCGTCCTTTTTTGAGGATACCCTGTTTTCTTGTGTGGTTTTGAAAGACGACCAAAAGGACAACTCACAATTTTTGGGGACCCCCTAAAAAAACACACACTTTATCATGGCCATGTTTCAGGTTAGTGGACAGGAAGGTTAGCGGTAGCCCAAGATGTCCACTGTTTTGACTCTATGGCTCTCAGTGCCCAAGCGCACGCAACTCCAGGGAAAATGGTAGCGCTGCAAGTAGTAGTTAAGGAGCCTTGAGTCACAGTCCGCATTCCCCGAACGCGTTTTCCTTTGAAAGCCCCACTCTATCAGGTTCCATGTCCTTCCAGCTTTCAGCATGTCCCCAATTTCAGCACTCCCTCCATTTCTCCGAAAACTCACATAGAGCCAAGGACACGCGAGGAGCTTCCTTGTTGATTTGCAGGCGAGTGTGTGACAGGGCGGGTGTCGGACACACGCCAGGGACGCACCGGTGGAACCAACGAAGACCCGGAGGCGCGACCAGTGGCATGCGCCGTTTCTTGGGCTCAGAAAATGGGAACGCCCTTCCACCAGACTTGGAAGTGCACAGAACCCTTTAGAAGCGTTGGGAAGACATGCTTCCTTTAGAAAGTATTCCCGTGCACTTCAATGCGTATGTGTGCGTGTGCGTGTGCGTGTGCGTGTGCGCGTGCGTGCGTGCGTGCGTGCGTGCGTGTGTGTGTGTGTGTGTGTGTGTGTGTGTGACACACACACGCACACGCACACGCACACGCACACGCACACGCACACGCACACGCACACGCACACGCACACGCACACACACCACACACACACACACACACACACACACACACACACACACACACACACACACACACACACACACACACACACACACACACACACACACACACACACACACACACACACACACACACACACACACACACACACACACACACACACACACACCACACACACACACACACACACACACACACACACACACACACACACACACACCACACACACACACACACACACACGCACACACGCGCACAACACACGCACACACCACACACACGCACGCACACGCGCACACACACACACACACACACACACACACACACACACACACACGCACACACACACACACACACACACACACACACACACACACACACACACACACACACACACACACACACACACACACACACACACACACACACACACACACACACCTCACACACACACACACCTCACACACACACACCTCACACACACACACACACACCTCACACACAAACACACACAAACACACCTCACACACACACACATACGTAGTAGTGGTAAGCTGTCGGCCAATGCCCATCGTTTGCCTGCGCCCCAAAGGCTCAGCCGGGCCAGAACCTAAACTTTGGACCTTCAACCTAAGTCTTGATCCCCAAACCCTAAGCCTACACCCTAAACCTAAAACGCACACCCTCAACCTAAACCCCAAGCCTAAGGCTAATCCCTAATCCCTCAATCTACACTTGAAACCCAATCTAAACTAAAGCCCTAAACCGGAACCCTGTCGCCTGCTCAGAGGAATCCGTAAGGTGCGTCCAAACCAGCTCTGCTGCAGCTGGATGTGATGATGATCTTGAACCGCCTGGGAGTGAAGCAGCCAGAGGACCTTATGCCTGCAGGCAAACGATATACTTCGCCTAGGCAGTAGTGGCGACTTTGCCTGGGGTTTGCAAGGTTTGCCCACGCGGAAGGCAGCAGAGAGAGGCCCAAGCATGGCAACTGGCCCACTGACATCACAGATGCACAGCGCAAGCAGCGACAAGCGCACTGCCAAGAGTTTGACAATGAAATTCAGGTGTGGGAGATGGACATGCAACAATATTGAAGTCTGATTGATTTGGGTGATTTAGTAGGTGTCTGCCTCATTTCGTGGGAGTTCTATGGGTCAGGCAAGTGTCCGTCCGCACAGATGCCTGCATGTCCAGGCCCCTGCTGCGAGCGCGACCCCAGAGGCGTGGGAAAACAGGGAGCTGACCTCCGCTAGGGGAGGGTAGAGGCTTGCCTCTGCACTTTTGGGCTTGACAGCTGTTTCATGTCCAGAATTGTGTTACCATTGTTTGCCCCTTACGCTTGACAGATAATTAATGTCCCTAACCATTTGTAGTTGATTCTGGTCGTCTTTGTCGGGTTGGCAGGCCTTGCTCCTTGAGAGCCCCCGCATCACATGCGAACCTCTTGGTCCTGCTTGTTTACCGTGCTTAACTGCAAGATTGTTTGATGCTTTCTTCCACCCAAAAAACTATTAAAAAAAACAGCCATCGCATCCAGAGCGCGGCGGCTGTCACAAGCCATGCGCAGTGCATGACCTGCGCAGGTCGCACAGGAGTGAGCCAGCCCGCGGTATGCATCAAAACCAGGGCCTCTCAGGTGCACCTGAAATGGTCCTTTAGCATGGAGAGCTTGCCCCTGGCTTTGACATTCCCATTTAGCCCTTTGGCTTTGGCCGATTGGGAGCCGGCTTTGCGCCCGGTTTCCGGGGAGGGCCCCGGAAATCCGGAAAGCGAAGGCCGTAGATCCTAATGCCCGCCGCGAGCCGTTCCAAAGGAACGCCCATGCGGCCCATGCAATGACTCATCCATAGGTCGACCACGCTAACATTGGTCGGCTGACAGGCCTCACGAGATTCACGGGTCTGTTTCTAAAACACGTGGTTGATTAGCTGGAGGCATCCTGTCTAAGAAGGCATTCAGAAGTGGTTTTCTTCAGCTGCGCTTTCAAACCTATGGGTGTCGTCACATCCTTAGCTGAGAAGGCACCAGTGCCACTCATGGCAAGGGTGCCTTGGCATGCGGAGGACGCTTTAGAAAATCTGCAAGTTGGCGTTGGTCGAGTATCCTTCAAACCTGTATATCAAATTTATGACCGCTGGTTTTGTGGGACCCTGCGCCTGAGGTGATGTTCAAAGGGCAATGCTTTCCCCGCTCTTTTGCGTGCGTCCATTGTTGATTTGTGTGTATGCGAGCGTGCCGGTGCTTGTTTGTGGTTGTTTGTGTGTGTGTGTGTGTGTGCGCGTGTGCGCGTGTGCGCGTGTGCGTGTGCGTGTGCGTGCGTGCGCGTGAGAATGCGCATGATGTGTGTGTGTGTGTGTGTGTGCGCGCGTCGTTGTTTGCATTTGCGTGCTGTTATTGCCCTTGTTGAATGGACGGGTTCCCTGCTCATTTCCACATGCTTCCGCAGCCTCTTTGGCAGCTTGTTGTGTCATCTTGGTTGCTGCAGAATGGCCACCGTCGTGAGTAACTTGGCACGACTTCAGTGAATGCCTGGCGCTGGTTGAGTTCCATGGGTCATGATAGGTGTATCATGTTGGGTTCGATTTTTCCTTTGGAAATGACTTCTTGATCATCATTTATTGCGTCATCAGGTCTGTCCTGAGCACAGCTGCCGCATGATTCCAACAAACTTGCAAACCCAACAAGCAACATTAAATGAGTGGCTGGTGATGAGAGGCTACTCTTTT
The DNA here is from genome assembly GCA_963377175.1 of Effrenium voratum. NCBI lineage: Eukaryota > Dinophyceae > Suessiales > Symbiodiniaceae > Effrenium > Effrenium voratum. The sequence goes on along the minus strand of CAUJNA010002902.1, from coordinate 397,531 downwards.
CCCATGGCCGCTAGCGGTCCGGGGCAAGGCTTCAGGCTTCGTGAAGCATGGCCTTAGAGAGTCTGCCAAGGAACATGCGTGGAGCCGGCACTGCCCTGCCCAAAGACACTCGGCCCGGGTGTTTCGGTAGGCCGGGGTGCATACAAGGGTACTGCTTTGCTGTCATGGCTGGTTTTTGTGTCTGTGTTTTTGGTCCAGCCCCTCAGATCTTGTGGAAACCCCGGCGGGGACTTTCCTTTCATTCACCAACAGACAGAACAGACAGGCTCAAATATGTTGCTCGAGGGTGTCCGAATGCGCGGGTTAGGCAGTCAATTGGTGAGGACTTGAGACCTGCCCATCAACTTGGAAGCGATCGAATATATTTCGGACAACCAGTACGAGGGCCCCTCAAATTCGGGGGCCACAACGCGAAGCCTTGACAGCAACACACGCGAACAAGCCCCGCTGAGTGGAACACAATTTCCGTGGTGCAGTGTTTAGTACAATATCATCATGGGCCAGCAGGCAGAGCAAGAATCCCGGGTTCACATATTTATGTGTTCAGTTCCGTGTCTTTTGGTTGGTGGACTGCAGCCCTCCTTTGTCCCGAAAGATTCTTCACTTATCACGAATGCTAGCGTTGAGTTCCCCTTGCTCTAGCAATTGAGCTGGCTAGGCCGGTTTTAGGCGGGGACGGTGGTCCTGATTCGGTTTGATTCCGAAGACCAATTTGTTTCTATGCCCGCGGAGCTCGTCCACAGGTTTGCACGGGGAATGTTTCTCATTCGGACCTATGTTCGGGTCCAAACGACCTTCTGGGTGTTCATTTAATCTTTGCTATTCTTAGTGTTTTGGCATCTTGGCAACCACTGGGTCGTACATTTTGGGATTGGGCTGGCTAGATTTGTTCATCCGCCCCTTTTGTCATGTTCTTCGGGTGGGCTCCCCCCCAGCAGTGCCAGGGATACTGGGCATTTGGGGTGCATCCTCAGGAAGAGGCGCCTCGAAAGTGAGGATGGTGAGAAGCCACGACCGTGGCGCATTCGCCTCGGCGAGCGGGCGAAAGGCAGGCTTGCCGCGGTTGGTGTGTTAGATAGCTGCCTGCTTGCTTGCTCCATCAGTCCGTTTGCTGCCTGCCTGCGCCTGCCTGCGCCTGCCTGTCTGTCTGCCCGCTGCCCGCCTGCCTGCTAGCTTGTTCGCTTGCTTGCTGGCTTGCTTGCTGGCTTTGCTAGTCTCTTATTCTGTTTGTGCTTGTTTCCTGGTTAGTTGATTGGTTGGTTGGTGGCTTGGTGGCTTGGTGGCTTGGTGGCTTGGTGGCTTGGTGGGTGGGTGGGTGGGTGGGTGGGTGGGTGGGTGGGTGGGTGGGTGGGTGGGTTGGTTGGTTGCCAGTTGTACGTGTTTATCATGAGGTCTTTGTTTTCAAAGCATGGGTGTCTATGTTTGGGGGCGCCCAGGATGGTGGTTGTCCCTTTGCTTTCCATTGAACACCAACCCAAATGGATTTTCCTCGAAAAGGACACACACACACACATGATCACCCATGTCATTCCGGGGTCATGAAACATGAACACGTGCCAGTCAGATACTGCTCTTGTGCATAGGCATCCGCAACCCAATTCGGGAGATCATGGATACCATTGCTGGCAAGGCTGGGGTTTGCCTTTCGCGGCGTTGGGTGATTCGTTTAACTTGTTGGACCTGAGGGCCAGGGTTGGTCCTTTTCCGGACGATGGGCCCCAATCTTTCTGGGGGCTGATTTTGACCCATTCTCAGAGGCACGCCCGGCAAACACCAAATGTGGTTCTGTATTTCGTGGGCCCAGATCATTGCTTCCGCCCAACGGAAAGGATTTGTTTGCTGTCCGGCTTGGTTGAGCGATTGGTCCGTTTGCGATCAAGGGCGGACCAAGCCACTCCCGTGTCAGCCAAAAACGGGCACCAAGCCCTCTCTCCTTGGACCAGGCTAGGCTCTGAATTCGTGTGTGTTTGTTTTCGGGGACCCCCAAAAAAGGGCGAAAAAGGGTGGGTTTTCCTTTGGTTGCCACAAAAGAAAAGGCAAGGGGCGGCCGCAACAAAAAATGCGCCCAGGAGAACCCGGCGAAGCCGCTGGTGTCCTTGGCGCAGGGGGATCCCAGCTGCTACCCGCACCTGCGGCCCAGCTCGGAGATGGTGGCCTCCCTCTCCCACGCTGCGCCTGGGGCTTTTTGGACGTCGCGTCAAGGGCGCATGAAGCAAGCCGCCAGCCGTGCTGTTTTGCTCAACAAGAGGTGTATAATAATTACAGCAGGATGAAGGTGATTCCGTTAGAGGTCGTTCTTTGCGTGGATTCGTGTGATTCATGTGTGGATTTCAAGGGTGAAGTGGGAGTGGGACGTCATGGCAAATTCGCCATCCTCTGTGCCCACCACCACCACCGGCCAGTGTAACCGTGGCGTCTTTCTGCACAGGTGAGGTACTCTAAATGCAAGGAAGACCAAACGTCAGGATATAATTTTGGATCGTTTCCTTTGATTTCCCTTGACAAGGGTCATTTTTTTGGCCTGCCCGGAATTTAAGAGAACCCTGGTGTAGAGAAGTCGTGGGCAGACGCCGTTATGGCGCGGAAAGCTGCACCGGTAGCCCTGCCGACTCGGCAGCATGGCAACATGCCCGTGTAAATAGCTCATGGTTGGCTTTACCCAAAGGACATCAACATGAGATATTGTTTTTTTCACATCCCGCGTGTTTGGCACTGCCGGGGACTTAGTGCTTTTCAATCAATATGTTTTTTTCCTGGGAAGGCGTACGTTAGTGGGAGGAAGGGTAGCTGCTTGTGTTTGCATAACCGATCTTAGCCTGGTATGGTTGAGAGTGGCATGGACACTTTTGCAACCCAACACCCAGAAACAAAAAAAAAAGTATCCGACGCCTTCAAGAAAGTTGATAGAAGGTTCCACCATTTCACCCCCCCCTCTTTTGCCACCCCCCCTCCACCCCCTCCTCCACCCCCTCCACCCCCTCACCCCCTCCACCCCCTCCCACCCACCCTCCCCCTCCACTCCACCCCCTCCCCCCACCCCGTTTGGACGCCTCAGGTGACCTCGGGCCTCAACAACGGCTACCAGCCCTCACAGGGCAGCGCCCGGTGCCGCGCCCAGCTGGCGGCCTTCTTCAACGCCCCAAGCCGCCCCACGCTGCAGCCGAAGGACCTGGCCCGTTGGAAAACCCGCCGATGGACCCCCCGAGGGAAACCGAGGGAAACCGAGGGAAACCAATGGGCCGGCGTCGTTGGGTTTTTTTTGGCCGGATGGCGCCCTTTTGGAGGTGCCGCTCCCCAGGGTGAAATCCCGAGTTGTTTCAGTCCTGTTGCTTTTGCTTTGAAGGGGAACCACTCGGAATCTTGACCCCAGTGAGCATTTTAATCTGGACGATATTTTACACGACGAACTCTTTCATGGAATTGTATTTGTTTGCCGACATTGATGCGGGCACGCCCACAAATGAACATGTCTGTGCACAAGACGCTTGTGGAACACCTCGGTGTTATTTTGTAGGAGGATATGTTTCAAAGTGATTCAACATGGCACAGATTTTTGCCGTCTCAGGGGAGGTCATAAAACTGCATCCCGTGTTAGACACAGAATGTACGCGGGGTGGAAAGATGTTTTGCAGGGGTATTGGGCATGGTCAATCGATCATTCAATCAATCAATGAATCATTCCATCAACCAGCAACCAGCCAGCCAACCTACCAATCAATCAATCCAGCATGCAAGCAAGCAAGCAATCAGCCAGCCCACCAACAATCAACCAATCAAGAGAGACAACCTTGTCCTTGCAACTCCGTAGCTTCCTGGGGATTTCTCCTGTGATCCAACGTGTAGAAATGCGTTGAGGACATGTTATGGGTGCACTTTAAGAAACATTTGGTGGTGATCCAGTGGACTGCTTGAACCCTGCTGCAACAACAAACAAGTCGAGTTTGCGGAGCTTTCCTTGTTGCAATTTTCAGGGTCTTCATCCAAGCCATTTTTTGTAAGTATAAAACATGGCTGTTCCAATCCCACCCAAATACACGGGAACACGTGTTGTCTACTTGCAGCCTTCAGGACATCTTCATGACGCTGGGCTGCTCCGAGGCGCTGTCCCACTGCATCGGCGCCTTGGCGGCTCCTGGCAGACCCTCGGCTGCAACAAACGCGACGGAAGGATCCAGGCGGCGGTTTGGTCAGCTGACTTGTCAGGGGAGCGTGTTTTTTTTTCTTTTAACGCTCCCATGCGCGCAATTTGGGCTAGGTTCAGGCCAGAAGAAGGTGGCGCAGCTTCAACGGAGATGGCCAGATTCCTTGAAGGCAGAAGTTCATGTTGACTTGCCCTTCGGTGGCCCTGTTCGGCGCATAAGTTCCATGGGAAATTGCAGCAACAGGGCGCGCAACCTAGGTGTTACATATCCTTTGCGAAGATTTCCAGAAACACACTGCTGTTTACATCGCTTTCCCAAAACTTGGCATATCATATATTAATGGCCATATGCAGTTGTATATGTATGTTTTTGTGATGTTCATGTGTTGTCATTATTGCATTGGTTCACTAGTTTCCTTACTTATTTACTTTTGGTTAAACAAATAAAGCAGTACTTATGATTTTCCAGTTTTTTTTCATTCCATGATAGTGTATGTTTATTAACATTTGTATTTATCTTGAGGTTTTTGATTGGTTCTTTTGCGCATTAATTTATTTATTTATGTGTTTACTTACTTACTGTTTTTTTTATTGTTTATATTTTTTTGTTTATTGTTTGTTTATTATTCATTTATTGTGTTGTTTATTTGTTTACTTACTTATTTTTATTTATTCATTTATTTATTTATTTATTTAGTTATTTATTTGTTCATTAATTTATTGTTTTTTTTTTATTATTATTTTTTTATTTATTTATGATTTATTTAGTTGCTTAGTTAGCTACTTGTTTACCGATTTACCTGTTTAATTATCGATTTATACTACAGAGAGTCGTGCTTACTTGTTTGTCTCACATACTTGATTTACTTATTTGTTTATTCAGGTCATGTTTGATATGCAAGCTTTCCGTGGGGCGGGTCTAGCAAGCACAGAGCGAAGACACCACCCCGCAGGCAACTTGCTGCTGCCGCGGCCGGGCTTTCCGCTGTACCAGGTGCTTTGCCCCCGCCTTGGACGAGGGCGGGAGGCTGCGGGTAAAGACACGTTTTGCATCACTGCACTCTGTTCCCCACTTGCAACTTGCACCTGACAGGGGCACGTGTCATGTTCAGAGGCGTTGTTGGGATCTTCTCAATTGCTTCAGGCAGCAGCGTGCTGGCGCACACCTGTATGCATGTGTGTCATGAAATTGAATATGTTGCCTTCTCCTGTCATCTAGGCGACTATCATGGCGTGGAAGTGCGATACTATGACCTGCTGCCGAACTCTGGGTGGCAATGCGATATTGGAGCCATTGCCAAGTTGGCAGTCCTAGCCTCAGCCCTTAGCCTGCGCCAGTTGTGTTCAAAGGGCAAATTGCGTCGCTGCCATACACATGACCTCAGTGCAGCTTGCAGATGTCTTTTCCACGGCGCCTCTTGAAAACGACTCGCATGTCGCGTTTAGGATGAGAACACCTGCGGCTTGCTCATCAACAACCCTTCGAATCCCTGCGGCACGGTCTTCTCGCGAGAGCACCTGGTGGAGGTGCAGCGAGCAGCATGAGACCTGCGATGTCCCCGGCCCACAGCCTTAAGAAATGCAGGAAAAATAAACGTGCCAGGCAAATGTGGGTTGATCAACATTCCTGGCCCCAAAATGATCATAGGTGACTCTTTTCGCTGAAAGTCATATTTTGTGGTGGTTCCCCAACTCATCCCACGTAGTTCACCGACCTTTTGGTCCACCCCCAAGTGCGGAGAATCCCCGAAATCGGGGCCCCCATCGGGAGGTGCTTGACAAGGCCACAGAGCTCCGGCTGCCGGTGATTGCCGACGAAGTCTATGCTGGCATGGGCTTTGCCAGGCAAATGGCTGTGAGTCAAACACATGTACCAAAATGGCACCTTGGTAAATGGAAAAGCCAAGACCTGCGGCTTGCCCCATTGGTTTAATTTTGAGCCTCGCCCAGATGTCTCGCTCTGTTGAGCCAGGCGGCTTGCCTAACAGAGATGCATTTTTCCAATTTGGTTTTTACGGGAGGGCTAGTTCAGGCCATTGTGCAACTTCCAATGTGGCTGCTAAATGACAATGTGCTCAATTTCCCCAAAAGAACGCAACAGTGGATGTGTGTTTTTCCAGACCACCCTTGTAGCACCCGGTTGCATCCCCCCCCCCAAAGAAGCACCCCGAAATATGGGGTCAAAAAAGCAAGCTAAGACCAGAAGAAGCCCGAAGAGGTGAGAGTTGCGAGTTTTGGTGGGAAGAGTGACCTTCTTTCACTGAGGTTTGGATGGGTTTGGATTCACGTGGATTCCAAAAGGTTCAGGAATGGACCAGGCCAGTTGCGGGTCTGTGGGTTTGGACACTTGCTAACCCAGCGTGGTTTTATCAGACTTGTATGAAGGGCTGAATGTCGCTGCGCAGGCCCTACGTGTCCTGCGCTTCTGCGTCCGCCAAAGTGCCAATCCTCTCAGTGTGCGCCTTGTCCAAGCGATGGCTGGCGCCAGGCAGGACGAGTCGTCTGGCCCTTCCACTTGCATGTGTGTGTGTTTTTTTAAAACCCCCCACACCATTGGGGCGGGTCGGGGTAGATTTTCGTAGCAAACAGATAAGCCACGCTAGTTTGAGAGGATGAGATGTGCCTATAGACGTTCAACACTTTGCCGCTGGAGTGCGGTTTGAGCCATATTCCACCTGATTGGCGTCTGTGAAATGCTCGGGAGAGCCGCATGGCCAAGCCCCACCGACTTTCTTGGCGTTCACCCCTCGTTGACCTGCAACACGTGTGAGGTTTTGAAGGGAAACAACCAGGAAACCAATTATCTTTAAGCCTCCAGCTCCTCTTTTGAGAAAAACGCCTGGTTAGATCCTTCTGTTTTCAAATGGCCCAATAAATCTGCCTATTCTAGGTCCCCCAGTAGCCTAGTATTGTGTGGCTACCTCGAGATCCGCAGGCTGGCGGATTGGTTGGGTCACGGTCTATGACGCCGACGGAGCCTTCGCGGAAGCTGGCGTCCCGGAGACCTTGCTGAAGATGTGCCAGGCGGGGTGTTACCCAGGGACGCCCCCCTAACTGAGGACACAGCTCGGAGCTTTTCGGTATATACCAAGGAGCTGGTGCTTTGTTATTTGCTGCCCCTTTCTGTTGAAACCAGCCAGTTTAGGTTTGGCTAAAGCTGGGAACGGTACATGCTCTGGAGTCAACTAACAACCACGACAAGAGGCTTTCCCAGTGCTGGCACGCCCGCATCAAGTCGCAGAAAGCTGGGTAACGCACAAGGAGGCCCCGAGTGATTGAGTGATTGCATAAACATACTAGTCAAATGTGTCGCGAAGATTTCGGAGTTGGTTTCGCTTCAAACGGTACCCATGCCAGACAGCACAGGTGGTGGGTGGCTTTATGCTCCTGAACTCTTTCCCAGCGTTTGGGGCAAAAGCGAGTATCGCAAACTTGCCCAACTGACTTATGACGATTTCACTATTCCGGTAGAACGAGCTCACCTATGATGCAGGTTCTTAGCACTCCCTGACTTCAGTGACATGCAGTAGCCAATGCAGCTGGCAGCCTTTTAGATGTGGCTTGCAGAATGACCACCAAAAGGATGACAAGTGAACATGCGCCCACCTTGAGGCTCAAGGTTTTGAAAGTGTTACCCTCCCACTAACCTGAAACCCATAGGCTCCGTTTAGAGGAAATATGTTTGCCCTAGTCAGGTGCTGTGTTCACTTTCGGGCGCCAGGTCTCGCTGGGTCCTTCCGCGCCACTGCAGGCGCTTGGGACAGAACGCTCTCAAGGGTCGGGTTGCTCTCGACTCAAGGCACCCTTATTTTGCCTTTGACCCAGTGAGCGAGCGGTACAAGGTCGGGTGTGTTTGTGGGGCGTGTGTGTCAAAATCCCGCCGTGATTGAACTTGTCAAGGCGAACCAGCGTGAATAAAAATTATTGGAACATGTCCTAGGCTCCTAGTTGCCGCTTTTCTGGACCACCGGCTGGAGGCATCCGGTGGGGTTTGGACCATCGAAGTCTTTTTTAGGGGCAACACAAGCAACAGCCCCAGGTGGGCCAAAGAAGCACAAACAGTGTCTAACAGTTGTCCATGATCACGACGCAATCCGTACCCTTGGTTAGCAGTAAACAATCACAACCCTTCAGGCCCTTAGTGCAACTATTCAGGCCCAACATCAGCCCCAACAACTACTAAATGGTTTGCTTGCTGGTTCTCAGGGAATGAGAAATTGACTGACCCCGAGCAAAAACCATTCATACGGCTTCCCTTCGAGAATCCCGGACGGTTCATTCCCACAGGCCACCCATGGCAAGCATTTGGCGATCCGCTCGAGGCGGCGATCCCGGAGATTTTGACCTCCGTGCCCGACGGCTGCCCCTGGCACAGGGATGTGCTTGCAGCCCTGGAGGCGTGCGCCGAACGGTCAAACCCGCGCTCCCTTGGTCTCCCCGGAAGTTTTCAACATGGCCATGGGTCACAACCTATGCCTACAATTTGGGGAGGATGAAACCCATGTGCCACCTATTTTGATGTTTATTAGGGGTTTCCTGGGTTTTGACCCACAGCCACATCACCTTTGGGCAGTTGGTGGCTTGGATTGGTAGTTCCTTAGAGGGAAGCTGGTTTTGGGCCGATTTGGAGTGGTTTGATTTCCCCCTGGTGTTCAACATCACCTTTGGTCAGGTGGTTGTCAAAAATAGGGCAACCCCAAATGGGTTAGCCTGGTTTAATTTGGAATCACACCCACACAACCTCAGTTAAAGCGGATGGGTAATAATTGCCAAGCTGGTTTGCCGGCTTGGTGAGGTTGCGGACAAAGCATGGCCCTCAGAGAATGCAGTACAAAAGCATAGTTGCGTCGTTTTGCTACCCGACCCCCCCCCCCCACCCACTAACCCCGTACTTGGCCCCCCAGATCGAACGGGGGGCCTTGGTCCAGTTGTCTTCCTTTGTCCCTGGCCTCGCCTCGCATTCTGGGTTGGAGAAATGCGTCTGCAACAGGCATATAGGAGGGTTACGCTAAACGAAGGGAGCCCAACAACGCAAAAGTTAGGTGATAATATACACTTGACATAATATGTTCATCTTCGTAGGTAGAGGGAGAACTAACTCATATGTGTATGCACTTGTTTTGTTGTTTTTGTGTATGCATTGGGCATTCATAGAAGTGGCATGCAATAGCATGATAGCGTGCTACTATCTCCCTGTTTGCTAGGAACAGTGCTGCTCTCACTGTCGGGCGATTTTCGTCGATGCAACAATCTTTGGGGAGGCTCCCAGGAGGAAGCCTGCCTGTTCACATCTTGAAGGTGTTTGGTGAAGCAATTCCCTTGTGGCTGAAAAGGAATACTGCCATTTGTTGGATTTTTTGCGATGTGTAACATTTGTGCCTTTGGCTAAAATGATGTACGGACATCTACGTAGATCCTAGGGTCGAACGCCAGCCAAGTACTCTGAATCGAACCTTTGCCCCAGATCTGCTTTGGTATCCTTGTCTCCTTTTTGGAGCAGTTTCCCCTTCCGAATCCACCAAGCCCAGTGAGGCCCCAAACCCCCATGGCCGCTGGGGGTTTGGCAGTGTGTCTTGGCCACGCGAGCAGCTGGGGTCACGGCACGCCTCCAGGCCAGCGCCCGGTGCTGCGTGCGGCGGTGCCGGGCCACCAAAGGCTTGGAGGTGGCGGCAGAGCCGGAGGGCTCCATGCGCCTTGGCAAAAGCAGCCGGAGGTATCCTTCCATTTGGTGAAATTCACTTTCCCCCGGGTGGGTTTAAAAGGGAATCTATCACTGGACATATTTGTAGTTTTTCCAGGGGACTTAAGCAAATGGAGGTATCCCCACGCCCTTAAATGGAATGAGGGAAGGGGTTGCATTTATGGTCCTATTTTCCCTTGGAGGGGGACTAGGTCAATGGAATTGGGGGAACCAGAAAACTAACATGGTAAACATGATTTGTTGCGTAAATGGAAGTTCTACAGGAAGTTAGCCATCGACCGAAACCCGAAGGTTTGATTCATCACCTCTCACTTGCCCAAACCGACCTTTTGGTTTTCGCATCTTGGTCCAAGCAAGAGAGTGCGTTAGCCATAACAAGAATTAGGGCATGCATACTGGATTCCTTCTTGGCGTCTTCCTGTCCAGGCATTTGATGTTCCAACCCTCCCCCCTAAAAATTGGGTCGACCTCCCTTTGTCCCAAAGTCTTTGTGAGCTTGGCTCCCGCGGTTTCCAGCGGAGCCTTTGCGCCCCCAGGTATTTGATGGTGCGCATTCAGCCCGGCGTGCTGGACGTCGAGGACGACGTGCAGTTCGCGGGGAAGCTCCTGGAGGAAGAGCGGCTCGAAAGCGGAGGGCTCCGGCGGGTTTTTGGCCCACGGCGGGGGCTCGGGGGCCCTCCCAAAGACGTGGAAGTTTGGGCCTTCCCTTAAACCCATCACTTGGGAGACTGTGGTGGTAAAATAGCTGCCCGGATGCCTTTTGAGAGGAGAACGGTGCAAGCCTGGAGCCTTCATTCAGGTTCCATGGTGGAGAATTGGTCGCCCTGCCCCGGCCTCTACTTTTCTCAGCTGTAGCTCTGGGGCAAGGAGCGTCCCCGAATCATGGCCAACTTTTCAGGGCCTCGCCCGACACAAAAGAAATCGTTGCGGCATGTTGTAGCATTTGATGGAGACAATGACCCCAGCACATTGCTTTGGCCAGAAGCTAAACTCAGGCTTGCGTCAAGTTGACGTGGGTCGCCTGAAGTTGTTTGACGGCAGGGTCCTCGCCATCGTCCCCTCAACGGGAAATCCAGACGATTTCTGCTGAGGTCCGTGGCAGTCTTGCCCGGCCAGTGCTTCCTGGCTCCAGGCTTCTTCCGCACCTCGGCGCTGGGTTTTGGAGTGAGCTACGTGCGTCAGACGTGGGGCTTTCGAGCTTGGCCGCAACTGAAGCAGTGCTCCTTGAAAGATACACTTTGCAACCATTTGAAACATGGCTGTTTCCACCAAAATGAAGGGACACCACCATTTACAAGGCAATGTTCAGGTGTATAATGTAAGGATCCCTGTGAAGATGGTCATATGGCGCTCGTCATCAAAACTTGGCGCTGCAGCGCGGTGCATATGAAGGGGAATCTGGCACCGTGACATGTATGTCATATGCTCGAAGGTGCATGCGAAACATACTGTTGACAGGCCTGGCTGACATGCACACATGCAAAGAAGGTAGCACATACATTGTCACTAAATTGAATTGCTTGCTTTGTTCAAATAACATGTGATCCCCCCAAACCCCTTTGTCCCCCGATGGCACTGCGCGAAACAGCTTTTGCGCATGGCCTTTGGTAATAGGATCCAGCCAGCACTCCTTCCGTTTGTTTCCCCACCATGAGGCAATAAGGCCTTATTAAGGCCTGATTTGGAGGAAGCCACGGGGATGGGGAGGGTTAGGACGGAAGGTTTGGATCCCAGCCAACAACTAAAACGAGCTCACCAAGCAGGTCCTTTCCTTGGGGAACTTGTTTCAAGGTGTGGGATGTCCTTGTCGAATTTGTGGACCCTGCGCCGAGGCGTGGTCTTTGCGGCACCCGTGGAGGTCCTGGAGGATGCTTGGGATCGCATCGAGGAGTTCTGCCGCCGCCACGTGCGCCGGGACGCCCAAAAAACCGGATCGATCCGCAGGAACGGGGTGAGAATCAAGCGGGGGCGTGCCCCTTGGATGGCCAAGTCTTTTACTGTCCGAGTAGCATTGCTTTACTCCATACCATCGCCTTTTCAGGAGGGTTTAAAAGGGAATCCGACAGGAGAATCAGTTTGTTGCGGCGACACATATGCCCAAATGGGCGTGGGTGCGTAGACATGAGCCTTTGAGTTGGGCAAACTTCCGAAAACTCTCCAGGGGAGGATGTGGAAGACTTCTCTTTGGGGTCCCACGTTGATTGTCCGAGGGGTGCCGCCCAGTTGATTCATCAGGGGTGCGACAGCTTGTCAAGAAGAAGGACGCTCACAGGAAGCTAGCCATAAACTGACAGCCCAACCATCAAATGAATCGCCAGCTAGACTAGCGTCGGAAAGAACTTGCTTCATTCCGGAGGGGATGTAATGGGACAAGTGTGGCTTTGAACCCTTGGGCAGCACATTCAGGGCGCAATGTCCTTGCCGTGCTCTGTCAGAGGCATCAACAGGCTGAGGGTCATGCAGAACTACTGGCTCCGCCAAGAATCTGGAAGCCTTTGCAGGGTTGCCTGGCACCTTAAAAAGATGACCAAACAGTTCAAACAGCGATGGCTAAGAACTGGATTCGTCTCCTTTTGGTTTCCCTTTTCCACCAACTTGTGCCCATCGGGTCGGATAGGAACAGCCCCTTCAGTCCATCAATCCTTTGCTTTCCAACCCCAAGCCAGTTTTTTTTCCTCCATTTGCCCTTTCTGGTTTGGATTGGTGACTTGGGCATTGAAGCAATGCTTGTCCTGCGGAACGCCGCCAAACCACCAATTCGAGGGAAGCCCAGTTGACCGATTCGATGAGGATAATTTGTAATTTTCCATAAACCGTTTGGATATGTGAAATACCCGCACCCTGCAGTTTCATCCATTTTCCACAAACAGTTTGGATTTGTGATGAGTGTTTGTTTCCTTTTTTTTTGGGGGGGGGTGTTCTCTATAAGCTGCGGAACAGAGGTGCCCTCCCGTGTTTTCCCGATTGATCAGCTTGCTGATTCGATAGGCAGGGAGTGAGAATTGGAATGGCCCCCAGCAAAACCATCCATCCTATGGTTTCCTTTGTCCGGGAACCCCCAAAACCGGTTCATTCCCAACACCCGGAAATGTCCTTCCCGACTTAAAGGCGCATTGTACTTAATGAGTAGTTTGTAAGCCCGTTTCTAACTCACAAAAGCCACAGTTCTAAGTCTCCGTGTGGGTTAGAACCTGGCCACCCGGTCATTCCAACAAACGGCACCCCGCGGTCCAGGCGTCAAGGCCTCGCCTGGACCGGGGCCTTGCGCCGCGCCGCCGGAGGAGGCGTCTTGGAGTCAAGGAGCCAAAACCCAGTGGGGCGTATCATTTTTCTACAGGCGGTTATAAGGGTGGGTGGTTTGTTACTATTTTGAGGGTACCATTCTTTGGCATTTAAGGGGAAGGAAAGGAGACCCGCTCATTTTGAGGGTCCGACTCCTATTTGAAGACAAGCCATTGAGATGCACCCCCCCAAATTGTTGGTTTAGTGAGCTTCAGCAGGGGCAATTCTAGGGCCATTGGACAGAACATCAATTGGGGGGCTGGAAATGGCACCCTTTTTGGGGTGGCCCCAGAGGGAA